>JABUQX010010606.1:5000-40000 GCA_015478945.1 Trachelipus rathkii
TATATATATATATATTTATATATATTTATATTAATATTATATATATATATATATATATATATATATCTATGCAAAAGTAGACGAGGCATTATTAAGAAGTCTTGAATCTAGTATAGCGAATTAACTATGCTACCAATTTTAACTAAACGTTAAAAGAGAATAGAAAAATTACACAAACTGACCTTCCTTTTGATATATTATAGCTTGTTCCCTTTAGTACGTAGCAAATGAAGTCAGTATGATGTGGGTGTACTCTAAAAACTATCTCCATCTGCCAAGAAAAAAAAAAACAGAGTGTCTGATGAATTTGAGAAGAGAGTAAACACTTCTGGGGGGGGGCTGCCCCCCCTGCCCCCCTGACGACGCCCATGTAAGCAACTATTTTTATTTTTTTAAGTTTAAGTTAAATCACTGACGAAATTAAATTGTTTTTTCCACCCATCTGCAATATATATATATATATATATATATATATATATATATATATATATATATATTATATAATATATATATAAATTAAATAATTAGGTATATATATATAAAGAACTTTAGAAAAACAGGACATATTATATATATCATTTGTGCATAAATATATATATATATATATATTATATATTATGGATTGAATAATTTAATAAGTTTATGGTTTCGGTTGTGGTGTTATGGTAGGATATTGAAATAAAAGAACACTGATACTTTGTTTATATACTTTTTTTGTATCCTTGTTTTTCGTTCCCTCTATTATTATATTTAAATACCAATGGAGGAAGGAGGTAACAAGCTCAAATTTTCGTAAATATATTTTCAAGAGGTTACAATAAATACATATTTCACTAACAGCATAAATTTTGCATATAAAAATATAACCCTTAAATAATTGTTACGAACATACACAACTACAATCTTCAAAATAGTAGCTACTAATGTATAAAAGGAAACCCTACAAGCAATTTCATTAAATATAATATAAACACGTATGTTACTCACAACCTCTGTCTAGGCACGTAGTCAAATGTTTAAATAATTTTCAGTTAAAAAAATTCAAGGAAAGGAACTAATAAATCTTACATCTTCAAGAACCTCCAATTCCAGTAGAACGGTATTAAGGACACCTCGGAAATCTCGCATACCTGAGAAATTCTAACTCTAGTGAAACACTAAAAAAAAGTCTTAAGAACATCTCGGATTGTTGAGAAATTCTAAATCCAGCGAACACTGAAAAATTGTCTTAAGAAAATCTCGTATTGCGAGAAATTTAACCTTTAATAAAATAGATCACAGACAAGTTTAATAATTTCATGTACTTGGCAAAATCGGCAATACATATCACTGAATCACAAATGAATCAAGTATTTTGTCATTAGTAAATATTAGCAAAGTTAACGCAAAAACTCATACTTACAAGTCGGCCTACACTGTGAGAAACTACACACTTTAATTGAAAACTGACTCGTCTCGAGTCACACTTACGATTTGGCAACCCATACTTTCGCTTTTGTCATCAATCCAGAATTGTATTGGCTTAACAAGATTAGCTCTACCGAACCCAGTTAAATGTTTCTTATTACTCGAGGGCGAAATCACGCAATCGTCCAATTTCCATTTGAGGCAAAATTTCGGAAATACCACTTCACTACGTCTCCTCATCAACTGATATGCCAGGTTTAGTCCTGATATTGATCCTACATTGATCCTAGGTCCGATCTCAACTGATCCCCGATTCTTTCGGGTCTTTTTTCTTAACTCTGCTTACGTATAACTTAAAGTTTCTCCTTACATCGTCCTTTCTTCTGAGATGTCTTAAACGATCTAATCCTTTTCTGTAATACTTTCTTTACTCTTACCTCTGTTCCTTCTTCTTTTCTTCCTTTTTTAGTTGGTTGTCGATTCCATGACAATATATATATATATATATATATATATATATATATATATATATATATATATATATATATATATATATATATATATAAATCAATATATATATATATATATATATATATATATATATATATATATATATATATAACTCTTTATTAAAACACGAAACAAATAAAAAATTTAGTATCGGAATGGTTGGTAATGCTGTCTGATTATTAGGTAAAGAAAAATTAAAAATTTGATTTGCATGAACTGACTTCTTTCTTTTTGAGCTTCAAATTGATTTATTTTTAAATTCCTTTTATTTAATTTTTTCGTTTATTTCGACGTAAAGATTTAGTATTTGTGTCCACAATGAGTGTTGAATATATATATATATATATATATATATATATATATAGTATATCTAATTATATATATATATATATAATATAGTAAGATATATATATATATATATATATATATATATATATATATATATATATATATATATATAGTATATATATATATATATATATGGTCAGAGTGTCTAAAGCTGACATCATGTAAAAAGTAACAGCCACAGTAAAAAAAATTATATATTTGGAATCAGCGGAAAATTTTAAGGAGGGGTTTTAAAATTTTTTTTTTTTTTTTTTGCTTATTCGTCGAAAATATTTTTTTAAAAAAAAATTTTATTTTCCCATTTAGGGGCTCTAGCGCCGATTGAGAGAGGGACCCCGACTCCTGCCATCTTTGCGGTTTACCTTATGGTATTCCTTTAGTTAAAGTAATACCAAAGTGTTTTTGGAAGTAAAATTATTCTTTTTTTAACTAATACCATAGGGTAAACCGCAAAGATGGCAGGAGTCGGAGTCTCTCGGCCTCGCCTCCCGGTGGAAGACGGGGGGACTTCGTCCCCCTCTACCCCCGTCGGCTCGAGCCCCCAAATGGTGAAAATGAATTTTTTTTAAAATATTTTCTCTAATATAAAAAAAAAAAAAAAAAAAAAAAATAAAAAAAAAAATTAAAAACCCTTCCTTAAAATTTTCCGCTGATTCCAAATATATAATTTGTTTTACTGTAGGTGCTGCCGTTCTATAGTATATATATATATATATATATATATATATATATATATATATATATATATATATATATAATATAAATATATATATATATATATATATATACTCACGTATACGTACACATATATATATACACAGATGTATATACATTATATCATATATATATATATATATATATATATATATATATATATATATATATAAGAAAGGAAATAGGTTTATTTTTTATAAAAAATAATTTCTTTAGTTTATTCTGTTTTTATGACTTTAAAATACCAACTTTACAAATTTTGATTTTTCCATTGCTTCGTGGTTTAATAAAGGTCCTATATTAAATATATATATATATATATATATATATATATATGAGAATAGTTAAATATATATATATATATATATATATATATATATATATATATATATATATATATATATATATATATATATATATGAAATTTTTTATATATTAAAATATATATATATAGAGATATATATATATATATATATTTATTTATATAAAAAGAATATTATATATATATATATATATATATATATATATATATATATATATATATATATATATATATATATATATATATATATATATTGTCAATTATGCGTGAGTGAGTTTTTATATAGGACCTGTTATGTTTTAAGACTCCGTCAGTTTTGATTTTTTTTTGATTTTTTTTTTTTTTTTATTATATTTTCCTAACAGTCAATTTAAGGGGTGACGGACATGATTCAAAATATATAGGACCAGTTAGGTTTTACGACTCCGTCAGTTTTAAATTTTTTTTTTTTTTTTTTTTAAAAAAAGGAATACCCAAGGGTAAACCCAAAAGATGGAGAGTCGGGGTCTCTCGGCCTTCCGGGGAACGACAGGGTAGGACTATTTCCCTTCCTCCGGGGAGGGTCTCCGGAACCCCCGCTCTTTGGTATTTGGGTGTCGCGGGGGTTCCTCCGCCCCTCCCCTACGGGGTATGGAAAACGTCCCCCCCTCTGTCCCCCGTCGGCTCGAGCCCCCTAAATTTTTTTTTTTTTTTTTTTTTTTAAAAAAATTTTTTATTTTTTTTTAATAACCTTACACGCTGATTCCAAATATGTAATTGGTTTTTCTGTAAGTGTCGTACTTTTCGAGATATTTCATTTATGAAAAAAATATTTTTTTTGTTTTTTTGTTTTTTACATTTTTGTAATAAGCTTTATACGCTGATTTCAAATATGTAATTGGTTTTTCTGTAAGTGTCGTACTTTTCGAGATATTCCATTTTTTAAAATTTTATTGATATAAATGTGATTTTTAAATAATTATTTAAAATTAAGATTTATTCACTTACATTTATATTACTCGAAATTATTAGCAGGTCATATACCAGCAATATGTTAAAAAAAAAAAAAAAAAAAATCAAAACTGACGGAGTCTTAAAACATAACAGGGCCGATTGCATGAACTGGAACACATTTTTATTTGATAAAAGTGAAAATAAAACTTTATTGTAATAAATGAACTTCACACCTTTAAAAATACAAAAAAAAAAACAAGTCCTAATTATTTATTTAAATCTATGTAACCTAAAGTAACGTAACTTGACCTAACCAAACTTATATTAGTGTATAATTTATTTCACTTTCCATTGTTTCAATAAACAAATTCACAACTAAACATGCTGTAATAAACTTATGTAAATGTAGAAAAAAAAAGTTCAAACTTTTTTCCATACGCTCGCTGTTAGGACCTGTTATGTTTTACGACTCCGTCAGTTTTGATTTTTTCAATATATTGCTAGTATATGATACTAACAATAAATTTAAGTGGTGACGAACATGATTCAAAAATATATAGGACCTGTTTTGTTTTATGACTCAGTCATTTTTTTTTTTTAATATATTGCTAGTATATGATACTAACAATGAATTTAAGTGGTAACAGACATGATTCAAAAGTTCGAAATATTTTAAATAATTATTTAAAAATCACTTTTATATTAAATATTTTTTCAAAAAATGAAATATTTTCGGATAATTACGTATATATATACTTACATGTTTTATGTACAGTCGTTTTATGATTTAAAACTAACGAATACCCTAGAGTAGACCGCATAGATATCAGGAGTCGGGGTCTCTCGGCCTCTAGGTGGACGACGGGGGGACTTCGTCCCCCCTCTGTCCCCCATCGGCTCGAGCCCTCTAAAAACATATTATTTGAGAATTTTTTATACTTTTTTTTTAAAATAAAACAAAAAAGAAGAATTAATATTAATTTTATGCACCGGTGTTGCTGGGTTATCCGAAATATTTCATTTTTAAAAATATTTAATATAAATGTGATTTTAAAAATTATTTAAAATATTTCGAACTTTTGAATCATGTCCGTTACCACTTAAATTCATTGTTAGTATCATATACAAGCAATATATTAAAAAAAAAAAAAAACTGACGGAGTCATAAAATATAACAGGTCCTATATATTTTTGAGTCATGTCCGTCACCACTTAAATTCATTGTTAGTATCATATACTAGAGCATTATAAAAAATAAATAAAAATAAATAAATCAAAACTGACGGAGTCGTAAATCATAATTCACAACATGTTTAGTTGTGAATTTGTTTATTGTACATTTGTTCGATATCGTAAATGAAAAAAATTTGACTTAGGCTACATTAATCACAGATAAATAATTGACAAGCCCGTATATATATATATATATATATATATATATATATATATATAGCATAATTACAGCAAAGAAGTATATATATATATATTATTAAAGAGATATATATTAGTTACTATAAGGTTGCTATATATATAGCAGGGCGAATTGAATGGCCGCCCGACAGATTCGATTTCGTTGGTTGCAGCCAGAGTCTACAATTTGACCGATCATCCTTTATGCCGCTTTCAAAGAAAATTATTTTTATGGTAAACTTTATAAAATTATATATATATATATATATATATATATATATATATATATATATATATATATATATATATATATATATATATATATATATATATATATTAAAATATATATATTAAAATATATAATTTTATAACTTTACCATAAAAGTAAATTGTCTTTCGCATAAAAGAAGTCGAAAGATAAAATTTGTAAGATTTCGCAACCAACGGAAAGAAATTAAATGTGTCACTCTATGTATATATGTTAAATCTGTTTCTACCTAACTTATTAACATATCAATGTTAATTTTACATTAACACAGTAATATTTAACAAAAAATGCATCATAACCTTACCTAACTATCATAATCCCCAACGAATGATTGCAAACATAACAAAGTTTTATCCATGCATAGCATAAAAAAAAGTAAGTTCTTTATATACCAACCAGCGAGCAGATAAGGGCACAGCCCTTCGGGCTGTGCCCTTACCGCTTACACCCCCTCCTTCGGGATACCCCGAGAAGGGTCTTCATGAATCTCCGGGGTGATCGGTTATGTATAGTAAAGCTTGAAATTATGTTGCTGAGTGAGCGCATTCGTGAAAGCTTTTGTATAAACATGAAAGTAACCCCAATGATAAGACTATCGTGTAAGCCTAACGACTCGAAGGTATTGCGTAATGTTTCGAAAGGTAGGATAGGTTAAGTTTTATGGTCAATGTTAGTTACTTACCGTTCTTTGTGATGCTGTGGTAGTTACTTTACTGCTGTTAATCAGTGTACTTTGTTACTGTTGATTGTTTATTCGTACGTAAGGTAGTTTATGTCCTTAGTTTAGGTAATATTATGTTAGCTTTACGGATATTAAAACTTAGGTTTTAGAATCTAAAATTAACACATCCATTTCAAATAAAGGTCAAATAAGAACTGCTTAAAAAATTGTCCGAATAATATGTCTTAACTTATATAATAAAAAGGACAAATTCTAATAAAAGGGACAAATTCTGACAACCTCGAGTTTAAGTCCAAATCTGTCAGTCCATCTAATATTAAGCCTATAAGCAGTTGACTCCAGGAGCGAAAATCAATAATTAATGTATCGTTATTTTAATAATTTTAAGGTAAATACATTAAATTTTTGGGTAACCTAACCTAACCTAACCAAACTTAATCTAAATTAACCTAACCTAATATTAACGGAGTAAACTGCTTATAAATGTCCATATATATATAGTTAAGTTATATATATATATATATATATAAAGTTTAAAAAAATTTATAAATATATATATATATATATATATATATATATATATATATATATATATATATATGTATATACATACATGGGGTTATATATATCTAAATATATCATATATATATATATATATATATATATATTATGTTATATATATATATATATATATCGATAGCATCCTATATTTCTCGCTATCTATATATGTATATATCTAGGCTTTTATAAATGTTATAAAAATATTTAAGTATATATATATATATATATATATATATATATATATATATAGCATATATATATATTTATATTGATGAAAATTTTGTGATAGTTTTTATGCAATTATTATTATATTGACTTATATATATATATATAAGTTATGTAGATATATATATTTATATAAATTTGTATATTTATAACATATATATACATATATATATATATATATATATATATATATATATATATATATATATATATATATATATATATATATATATATATATATATATATATATATATATATATATATATATATATAATCATCATTAATAATTTCAAGTTTGAATAAATTATTCCCGCTTAAGCGGGGTAGTGGTACGTGCAGCTTCCCTAATTCATATTTTCCTTCATCTCGCCCTCACCCACCTCAGTAGTAACAGCCAAGGTACGACCCTCTCTTATCTAACCACAAACCGCAAAACTGATAAGGAGGCGAAGAATAGAGAGACTTCAAAGGATGCCGCCATAAAGGTCACTTCAAAAGTGACCGCAAGCCGAAAAAGGTCACGTGCCTCTATAGGCTATATTCTATAGGCTATATATTCTATATTCTATATTCTATATTCTATATATTCTATATTCTAGCACGTGCCGACCTATATTGTAGAACACCGGTCTTAGTGTCTAACCCTAGGTTATTGGGTACGGGGAATCGATTGGTGTATATTAGAAGGTGCTAGGATGCTTCCTTCTACGAGTTATTACCCTACCCCCCTTTTCTAGCCTTTTCTAGCATGACATGTCCTACGTCATAGAACACATCCGATTTTGGTGTCTACTCCTATGTTATAAGGTACGAGGAGTCGATTAGTGTATATTAGAATGTGCTAGGTTGGTTCCTTCTACGAGTTAGTACCCCCACCCCCCTTTCTAGCCTTTTCTAACACAGCTGTGCTAACATTTTTATTTCTGGAGCTATGAAGCCGAGCTCGGTGTTGTCTAGTATGTTTTGAGGTATGCCGAGTCGATTGCCGCTATTGCCGAGCGTGGCGTTTCAACCGTTGCGTTTTTAGAACGCACCAACATGCGTTTTTCATAGATGGCGTACCCTTCGTCAAAAACCTATCATGACGGGTGTCAAACAGGGGTAGAATGTCTCAAAAATAAGATTCCCGTAGTTACTTTCCCGAACGCCAGAGTCCCCATGGCCCCAGCCGGGGGTCATTTATGGGTCAAGAAATGAGACAAAATGACATATCTTAGCAAAAGAGGTGTTAGAGTCATCGTATCTTCTTCAAACTTGGCATATCTTCTTTATATGTTGCAACATTGTTGTATCCAATGTTTCAAGTCGCTACGTCAAAGGGGGGTGGGGTCCCCGCCCCCCTTAAATTTTAAAAAATGGACTTAGAAAGCTGAAATTTGGTGAGTGTATAGAAGAGAATAAATGAAATAGAATGGTTATGTTAAATTATTTGGCGAACCATATGGGGCCGGAGCTGGAGCTGGTGTGGCTGCGGTGCCAGAATGGAATTCTGGCTCCAGCTACATATTAGAACAAACGATGTGTCTACATCTATGTTTTCAACGGTGTAGAATTCATTTTTGGGGTTTTCAGAACCCCAAAATGAGTTTGAGACCCCCCTCTCGAAGGGGGGTCCCCCTGAAAAAAGAAGAAAAGCTTAGAAGAAGACGAAAGAAGATGAATGTAGGAAAAGAAGAAGAAGGAAAAAGAAGAAGGTCTCGCATGGCGGATCAAATGAGTGATTGTATGTGTAGGTACCGACACCGGTGTGGAGCCGGTGCGGTGCTGAATTAGTAAAAATGTACTTAACATCTTGATATTAGTGTACTTATATATGTTTTTAATAACATAGATCTTTCTACTGAAAAAAGAAGAAAAAGCGGTGAGGAAGATGCATTATGCTGAATCACGGTTTCAACTCTCTAAACGATCGCAGGGTTGGCATGACCGAACGCGAGGTTGCCCCGCGCCCGCAGGCGCGCCCCCGGCCCGGAAACGACGCGAGCGCCCGCAGGCGCAATATTACTGCGCGAACGCTAAATATATTTCGTAGTTGTAACGTTAATATACACTTTTTTTTTTAATAAAAATGTTTACATTACTTTGTATTTTCTTTTCAAGTAATCCGTTTTCTTTATTTTTAAACATTTTTTTTTTTTTTTTTTTTTTTTTTTTTTTTTTTTTTATTATTATTTATACAAAACCCTTGTTCACTGTTAAATTTTTGTAATAAAAACATATTTTTTCTACCTTAAAGCTATAACTCAATAAGGCAGTAGCGCAAATAGCCCCAGAGGGCCCCTCCCTTCACCCTGGCTATGCGCTATGTCTTTACTGCTTTATTGCCTTACTGTGGGGTTTTACTGTTTCAAGTCCTATCCGAAACACACATTCTGGTGGAAAAATAACTTCATTAAACTTTGGAATATATATATATATATATATATATATATATATATATATATATATATATATATATATATATATATATATATAGATAGCAGGCATATATATATATATATATATATATATATATATTATACATATATATATATATATATATATATATATATATCAATAAAGACTTTACATTAAACATCGAACATTTGAAGAGTATGGACGTGTGTAAATTTATGTTCCGTAGTCCTGCTACTTGTCTTGTATCAGGCCCTACAGGATGCGGGAAAACCTTTCTGTTATTAAACATATTAAGAGAGATGGAAATTTTTGAACAAGAACCAGTAAAAATAATATGGTGTTACAGTGTTTATCAGGAAAAATTTGCAGAATATAAAGATGTAATTCAGTTTCATGAAGGAATCTACGACATCAAATCGTTGGATAATGTGAATGGTCATAAAATCATTGTATTAGATGATTTAATGCATAAGTTGAATGAAGAAATAGCTGAAACGTTTACTGTATTTTCCCATCATTTAAACATCTCTGTATTTTTCATCACCCAGAACATTTTTTATCAGAATAAGTATATGAGAGATATATCTTTAAACACCCAATATCTACTACTCTTCGGGCAGAGAAGAGACATGAATCAGATCAATGTATTAGCCTCTCAAATGTTTCCATCACAGCGTAAAGACTTCTTAAAGGTATATAAAGAAGTTACATCTGTTCCTCATGGTTATTTAATGTGTGAACTTCATCCTAAAAACACGTATAGAGTTTTGCTCCGTACTAACATTTTACCATTCGAAATTGAAACTGTATTCATACCTGAATAATGAGTACTCTGGTTGTTAAATATTTACCTCTTATAAAAAAATTTAAAAAACTGAAAACAGCTGAAAAACGTAAACTAATCTGCAATGATGAAAAATTCATCCAGTGTGTATGCGAAGTCTGTTTAAATCTTATAAAAGGAAATGTTCCTTTAAACAAACCTCAGAAGGTGAAACTTCGCCGTCACAGAAACATCATTAAAAAACTCTCTCTAAATATAAAAAATCTGAAAAGTAAAAAGAAGTTACTTCAGAAAGGAGGTGGAGTGTTCCTACCGTTACTTTTTTCTGTAGCCCCTTTAATAACTAAGTGGATATCAGAATAATGAAGAAGGTGGCTGTATTACCATATAATGAGTATGAGAAAATGAAGTATAATAATACTACACATTCTGATCAACATACAATCAACCAGTCACCTCTAGTACAACCTCAGACAGTACAACCTATACAACCGCACTTACAAGGGTTACCTTCTCCAGCAATTCATCAACAATTACAACACCAGAGTCCTCATATCCAGAATGATTCAGGACCATATCTGCAACCTATACCCCAAAGTTTACATGATCCCAAAGTTGAACAGATAAACAATTACGAGAAAGAAGTGCTTAGGATATTAAATTCAGACATCAACATTCATGAAAAACGTGCCTTATATCAAGAAGCCATACAGAAATTAATAGATCTTAAAAACTTACATCTATATACCTCATTAAGTAAGTCAATCTCGAATGATTCAACAACACCTGCGGAGGTAATACCTGCTGTGAAAAACGAAGATCCTTTTAAAAATATCCTGGAGGAGAGCTTACCAAATAGAGGTCGCAAAGCTGGACTAGCTTTATATAATATTTTAAAAGATCAATTATCATGGAATGAATTAGGACAAATCATTATCGATAATGAAATTGTCAAAGGATCAAATATTGTTGACTTGATAGCAGATCTCTCACGTGATTGGAAGAAAGGTGCTGTTACAGGATGGCCTACCATCAAACAAGAACTTCAGACTATTAACTTCCCCCGAACTTTAATCTTAAATACAAAAAGATTAGCAGACTTGGATAATATCCCCAAGATGCCTAGACCAGATACAAGTCCGTCAGGTACCTCTTACGCTTCAGATAAATTTAAGCGTGTTACCAGAGGAGGAATAAGAAAAACACCTTATAATAAACCAATGGATTAATCTGTACAGAAAATATATATATATATATATATATATATATATATATATATATATATATATATATATATATATATATATATATATATATATATATATATATGCTGTTTATTTAGTTGAAGTGTCGATGATTAAATAAAAATATACCATTTTTTTTACTTTATTTCCCTTTTAGTAATATATATATATATATATATATATATATATATATATATATATATATATATATATATATATATATATATATATAGATATATATATATATATATATATATATATATATATATATATATATATATATATATATATGTTTTAACTTGTGTCAGTATTCAACATGGAAGCGAAGGCGAAGGTTGATAAGTATTACTTCAACTTGAGAGAACCAAATAGTTTTGGGGGGTTCACTAGGTTCGCTGCAAAGTTTCCAAACACTGAGAAAAAAGAGTTGAAAGAATATTTAGAGGGTGAAGATGCTTTTACTTTACATAAACCTGTCCGTCGAAAATTCCCTACCCGAACAACCATAGCCCATCACCTCGATAATGTTTGGCAATTAGATTTAACGGAAATGATTAAATACAGTTCTTATAATGAAGGGTTTCAATATATACTTTTTACTATTGACGTATACTCTAGATACTTATGGTTAAAAGCTTTAAAAGATAAAAAATCAGATACAGTGGCGGCTGCAGTGAGAGAAATTATAAGGGATGATGATAGATATCCAAAACTTATTTGCACGGATAGGGGTAGCGAATTTCTAGGTAGAGAGTTTCAGGAAATTATTACTGAATACGATATAGTATATTTTAACATATTTTCTATAAATAAAGCTGCTATTGTAGAAAGAGTTCAGCGTACGATTAAAGAACGAATGCATAGATACTTTACTAAGATGAACACTTTTAAGTATATTGACATACTCGATGACCTAGCTTATTCTTACAATAGATCTTTTCATAGAACTATAAAGACAACTCCTTTAGAAATGCTGAAGACACCATCGGTGATCCAACAAAACCCAAGAGGTGTAAAATTAAAGATAAATCCTGTATAAACGTGAATGAATATGTAAGAGTGTCTAGAGCTGATGACAGGTTTAGAAAAGGATATGAAGCGGGGTGGTCTAGAGAAGTTTTTAAGGTAGATAGTATAAAAGAATTTCCTAATGAGGGGTTGAAATTATATTATCTCAAAGATTTAGATGGAGAATCCATAAAAGGAGGATTTTATAAACAAGAAATACAGAAAATACGATTCGATCCTGAGAGTAATATGTATAAAATAGAAAAAATATTAGGTTCAAAAGGTAGGGGTAAAAATAAACAGTATCTGGTGAAATGGGTGGGCTACCCTAACAAGTTTAATTCATATATAAAAGCTAGTGAAATCACGAAACATTAATCATTAGTCATCGTAATCATGGAGAGTGTAGATCATTTCTATTTAACTCTGCCATCTTCGGCATCTTTGGACCTACATCCTGATAATAAAGTTTCAGATTTTACAACCGAATTAATGAACCCTATTCAACTTAACAGAGATCTCTATGAGGTAGGACTATGCGAAATGATATTAGATGCAAATATTGAAAACCTCCCTCAGGCACGTCATTGGATAATGGTGTATAGAGTTGCAGATTATGTTAAATCTATATTAAAAATAAAAAACACATCCGATTTAAAACGTGTGACAATTAAAGGTTCGGAGTATTTCTATGAAAAATTTGTGTTAAAAAGAGGATATTACCGTTCAATCCATGACATCTTCACTGTTATTTAAACACCCAGTTTGCTGTAAGTAAGATATGTAAAGATTTAATATACATTATTAATAACCACCCTGGGGAAGACAGGGTATTAATCACTTTAAGATCGACAACAGGAATGAATTTGAGAGACCCTGAAGTGTTTATCCTTAAACGTTCAGATTGGTTTCGGAAATGTGTGCATGAACACGAAGCTGTAGTAGAACATTCTACTGTTCTAAATAGACATAGTGGAAATAATGAACCTTCCCCCACTCTGAACAACAGTCTTAATGACTCAAACTTATCTCTCAATTATATATGCATTCCTTCGGAGATGTTACAAGATCAAGGGATGGCTTACGTTTATACAGATATAGTTGACCATCAGTATGTAGGGAATACTAAAACCCCCTTTATTAAGGGTGGTTCATTTTCCTAAAAAAGGAAAGGTTATATCTTTTCCTAATGTTCATTACTTACCTCTCAGTTGTTCACATTTAGGGTCTGTGCGAATGCATATAAAGGATGTCGAAGGTAGACCGTATCCATTCACAGACGGAACACTATTGTGTAAAGTTCATATTAGAAAGAAACAGACACTTTAACTATAACATGATGGACTATTTTTTTAACAGAGTAGAAAATCTTCCATATATCCTGTTCGAAAACCTTCTAGAAATAAGGATAGGTGTAAGATTATATATAAGTGATGTAGTTAGTTATATTTATTCATTCATTAACTTACTCTCACAGTGTAAAGATAGTGCCTGATAGAAGCTCCGTTAATAATGTATAACGATAGGGTATTCGTTGGAACAAAATTACAAAGAGGGTATGGACTGGGTGGATTTTTCTCTAAATTATGGAGAAGTGCAATGCCTCTATTTAGAAGAGGAGGTGAATATATAGGTAAAAAAGCTATACGAACAGGGATGCATACGTTACAGGATATAGCAACAGGAGCTAACCCTCGCGAGTCCCTAAAAAGGCGAATTACAGATGTTTCAGATGAGATGTTGGATGATGTAAAGCGCAAAATAAACGCAAGATGACGGGTCAAGGTAAAAAACGTATGAAAATATGCGTTAAGAAAAAGGTTAAGACTAAAAGACCTCAAAAGAAAAAATGCAATGATGTATTTGCTATTTAATTACTAACTGGCATCTTTTACATAAACATCATCATCATACTGTGACCGAATATAAGAAAAGCTAAACCACCGAACCGCTCATTATACGGTCAGCACCCTCACATACAAGATGCATTTCCTTCATCCTTCTAGTCCAGACTGCTGCAAGAGTGAACTGGATCTCTTCTCGATGAACCCCACCCAGATTAGTGTAACTGAAACCAATTTCATCAGCATCAACCCCATACATTCAATTACCAACACCGATGTCCCTCTCGAGTTCAATATACCAGGTACTTCGGATCAGTATTTAGACCCATCCAACGTGTTTTTATATCTGAAGACGAAACTGACGAAACCCGATGGTACAGACCTTCCATCATCTGACGATCACATAGTATACACAGAATCCAATTTCCTGTATACCTGTTTTAATCAGATTGAAGTGTATCTCAATGAAACTTCATTAGGTGCATCAGCTGCAAATTATCCTTATAGAAGTTATATAGAACATTTATTAAATTATTCCGACGATGCTAAACAGTCTCATCTCCAGTCTTGCGGTTTTTATAGTTTCAAAGACGAGGCTACACATATAGATAAAGCTGGTAAAACCACAAGGAACACATACGAATTTTACGGACGTTTAAACGGTGACATCTTCTCTCAAGAAAGACTTATTCTACCAGCTGTAGATACTAGAATTCGATTAACCCGTTCAAATCCTAAATTCGCTCTTAAAATAAAAAGTAAACCTGCTGCAACGGCTGTATGTCCTGAACCTGTTTACAAGTTGTTAGAAGCCTATCTCTATGTTAGAAAAGTGAAATTACTACCCCAGAGACATTTGGAAATCGAAAAATCTCTCTTGAACACTACAGCAAAGTATCCTATTAAACGAGTGGAAACAAAGTTGTTTAACTTTACACAGGGATTATCGAGTATCAATATCCCTAACATTGTGAATGGTAATCTGCCTCAGAAAGTAATAATAGGTATTGTTGAACATGAAGCATACTCAGGGAATTATAAAAAATCAGCCTATAAATTCACCCCTTTTGGACTTAGAGGTATCAGTCTACATGTAAACGGCCAACCTTACGGTCGGGACTATGAAATGTTATACAATGGATCGCAATCTTTATGTTCACGACCTTTTTACGATCTAATAGCTAACACTGTTTCATGCAATGACAGCGGGACAGGGATAGATCTTGAAGAATACGCTAAGAATAGTAATTTATATGCTTACGATCTCACCGCTGACCTTTCAGCTTGTAACGCTAATCATTTAAACATTTTAAGAAAGGGTACATTAGGGTTAAGTCTCTCCTTTAGTGGTAGTCTACAATCACCAATCACTGTCCTGGTTTATCTGGAACATCCTCAACTCATTGAAATTGACAGAGTACGCAACGTTATTTTGAATTATTAAAGATGAATGAAGAAGAAATAAAAACTGTGTTTAAAAACGAACCTCGATTTATAGGAGTCTTCGCTATTAACGAAGTAGGATCTGTAAAACTAGAGAAGGATACTGGTTTCGTGTTCAACACTTCACATCGCCACATTACAACAGGAGGACACTGGATTTCTGTTTATAGGGATAAAAATGGCATTGTTCATCTGATTGATTCTTTGGATTTAAAATTTATATTGAATAATCAATATATCCTTTCATTTTTTAAATATAATAATGTAAATTATATAAAAACTATGTCTTACCCTGTTCAGCCATCATACTCTAATTTATGTGGAGTTTATTGTATTTATTTCATTATATGTTTTTTAAAAAATATTGTTTTAATGAAATTGTAAATATATTTGATGTCAAAAAATTTGTATGTCAATGACTTATAGTTTCTAATTATGTAATAAACTCGTTAAAATGAAATAACTTGATTTTACTACCCTTAAAAATATATATATATATATATATATATATATATATATATATATATATATATATATGTATATAGAACATATATATATATATATATATATATATATATATATATATATATATATATATATATATATATATATATAAAATATTTTTATATATATATATATATCCAGAGTTAAATGTATACAGAACTGTAAAAGTTAATGATTCATAAAATTTCACATTGTATATAAAGCTGAAAAGATAAAGTTTTCAGGAAAATTCATGTTTATGACGTCACGTATTTTTAAAGGTTGCTGGTTACAAACCTGTGAATATGATATTCAGTTGAGAACCAACCATCGTAACCATAGCTGTGTTTTGTAATACATTTAAAAAGGTATAGCTATGGGACTTATAACATATATTCAAAGGTGTTGGTTTATTTTAAAAACCTGGTATACATGTGTCAATTATAATTCAGATTTTTCGACTAGACATCCTTACACTCCACGTGATCCATCAAAAATCCGCATTGTATATGCATCTGATGATGCCTATGGTTACAGAGTAAGAGCATCAGCTGCTAAGAAAGAGGGACACGAGATTACATACTTCGATATAACATTAAAGTATAATAATATGATACCTATATTGGATGGACATATAGAGAAAATTATGGAAACAAGCAATGTGTTTAAAACATTTATAGTCCATGTGGAACGATTTAAAATGAAGATACCATTCCCTATCCATCTAAAAATTTCTTCCAAGATACGTGCTTTAACCGATCAAGATCTTGATGAACATTCAAAGAAGAGGTTAATAACTTATATAATAACAACTATAAGAAATGAGATATCTGGGGAATATGTTACATTTCCATGTAGGGCCCATCAGGATGTTTGCGGTTGGAGGTGAAAGTTTTATTTATATATGTAAACGCATTTTGTAAATTTTACTAATATACTAATTGTTTAATAAAATTTTTTCATCATAAGTAAAAAGACTTTTCATATCCTCTCTCGCTCTCTCTCTCTCTCTCTCTCTCTCTCTATAGTTAGTATAGTTAATATATATATATAAAGAGTTATATATATATATATATATATATATATATATATATATATATATATATATATATATATATATATATATATATATTCCAAAGTTTAATGAAGTTATTTTTTCCACCAGAATGTGTGTTTCGGATAGGACTTGAAACAGTAAAACCCTACAGTAAGACAATAAAGCAGTAAAGACATAGCGCATAGCCAGGGTGAAGGGAGGGGCCCTCTGGGGCTATTTGCGCTACTGCCTTATTGAGTTATAGCTTTAAGGTAGAAAAAATATGTTTTTATTACAAAAATTTAACAGTGAACAAGGGTTTTGTATAAATAATAAAAAAAAAAATTAAGAAAGTTTAAGTATAAAATAAAATAACTGTTTCATAGTACAGAAAACGGATTACTTGAAAAGAAAATACAAAGTAATGTAAACATTTTTATTAAAAAAAAAGTGTATATTAACGTTACAACTACGAAATATATTTAGCGTTCGCGCAGTAATATTGCGCCTGCGGGCGCTCGCGTCGTTTCCGGGCCGGGGGCGCGCCTGCGGGCGCGGGGCAACCTCGCGTTCGGTCATGCCAACCCTGCGATCGTTTAGAGAGTTGAAACCGTGATTCAGCATAATGCATCTTCCTCACCGCTTTTTCTTCTTTTTTCAGTAGAAACCCTAAAGGAGGGTTCTCAGACTCATTTGAGAGTTTTGGAAACCTCAAAAATGAGATCTATGTTATTAAAAACATATATAAGTACACTAATATCAAGATGTTAAGTACATTTTTACTAATTCAGCACCGCACCGGCTCCACACCGGTGTCGGTACCTACACATACAATCACTCATTTGATCCGCCATGCGAGACCTTCTTCTTTTTCCTTCTTCTTCTTTTCCTACATTCATCTTCTTTCGTCTTCTTCTAAGCTTTTCTTCTTTTTTCAGGGGGACCCCCCTTCGAGAGGGGAGGGGGTCTCAAACTCATTTTGGGGTTCTGAAAACCCCAAAAATGAATTCTACACCGTTGAAAACATAGATGTAGACACCTCATTTGTTCTAATATGTAGCTGGAGCCAGAATTCCATTCTGGCACCGCAACCACCAGCTCCGGCTCCGGCCCCATATGGTTCGCCAAATAATTTAACATAGCCATTCTATTTCATTTATTCTCTTCTATACACTCACCAAATTTCAGCTTTCTAAGTCCATTTTTTAAAATTTAAGGGGGGCGGGGACCCCACCCCCCTTTGACGTAGCGACTTGAAACATTGGATACAACAATGTTGCAACATATAAAGAAGATATGCCAAGTTTGAAGAAGATACGATGACTCTAACACCTCTTTTGCTAAGATATGTCATTTTGTCTCATTTCTTGACCCATAAATGACCCCCGGCTGGGGCCATGGGGACTCTGGCGTTCGGGAAAGTAACTACGGGAATCTTATTTTTGAGACATTCTACCCCTGTTTGACACCCGTCATGATAGGTTTTTGACGAAGGGTACGCCATCTATGAAAAACGCATGTTGGTGCGTTCTAAAAACGCAACGGTTGAAACGCCACGCTCGGCAATAGCGGCAATCGACTCGGCATACCTCAAAACATACTAGACAACACCGAGCTCGGCTTCATAGCTCCAGAAATAAAAATGTTAGCACAGCTGTGTTAGAAAAGGCTAGAAAGGGGGGTGGGGGTACTAACTCGTAGAAGGAACCAACCTAGCACATTCTAATATACACTAATGACTCCCAACTCTGGCAACATAGGGGAGTAGACACCAAAAATGGATGTGTTCTATGACGTGTAGGACATGTCATGCTAGAAAAGGCTAGAAAAGGGGGGTAGGGTAATAACTCATAGAAGGAAGCATCCTAGCACCTTCTAATGTACACCAATCGTTTCCCCGTACCCAATAACCTAGGGTTAGACACTAAGACCGGTGTATTCTACAATATAGGTCGGCACGTGCTAGAAGCTAGAATATAGCCTATAGAATATAGCCTATAGAATATATAGCCTATAGAATATAGCCTATAGAGGCACGTGACCTTTTTCGGCTTGCGGTCACTTTTGAAGTGACCTTTATGGCGGCATCCTTTGAAGTCTCTCTATTCTTCACCTCCTTATCAGTTTGGTTTGTGCAGTTAGATAGAGAGGTCACCTTGGCTTACTACTCACCTCCTCCATTCCATTCTATCTCTCGCCAACACCCTACCTTCCTCCACCCTCAACCCTCTCTCTTCCAGCATTTCCTTTATTCCATCCATCCACCTTCTTCTTGGTCTCCCCCTTCCTCTCCTTCCTATCCCCTCCGCCTCCCAAACTCTCCTAACCACCCTCTGTTCCTCCATTCTCTCCAGATGTCCAAACCATCTTAACATTCCCTTCTCCGCTCTTCTCACCAAACCATTCTTCCAATCACATCTCTCTCTTATCACCCTATTCCTAATCCTCTCTCTTTTACTAACCCCACATACCGCTCTCAACCCTTTCATCTCAAACACTTCCAACTTCTTCTTGGACCTAGCATTCAACCCCCATGTTTCACACCCATATAGTACCGCTGGAACACAAATCTTTTCAAACAAACTTATCTTAAGTTTATGTGATAAATCCCCCCCTTTCCATAATTCCCTCAGACCACTCAATGCTCTCATTCCTTCTCCTACTCTGTGATCTATCTCTTCCTTCATCCCTCCTTCCTTACCCAAATCCATCCCTAAATATCTGAAAACCTTTACTTCTTCTAATACTACACCTCCTACTCTAATCTCTAACCCCAACCCCTCATCTGTTTCCTCCTCCTCAAACACTAACACTTTACTCTTTCCTGGATTTATCTTAAGACCCTTTTGTCCACACACTCTCTCAAACTCCTTCACCAAATACTACAGCCCTTCTGAATTCTTCGCCACTAAGGCAGTATCATCCGCAAATAATATCATGTTCACTTCCCATCTATCACCCCTATCCATCAATTCCACCCCTCTCCCCTCCCTCATCATTCCTCTGCAGACACTCTCCATAAATAAATTGAAAAGCCACGGTGACATTACACATCCCTGTCTCAACCCTCTCTCTACCCCAAACATCTCACTCTCCCCCCCTAATACTCTCACACACATTCTGCTATTCCTATAAAAGGCCCTAATACCTTTACCTAATTTACCCCCTACTCCATATTCCTCCAGCACCCTCCATAATTCCCCCCTTTTCACTCTATCATATGCTTTCTCCAGATCTAAAAAACACCCATACACTTTCCCTTTCCTTTCTATACCTTTCTCCACAAGCATCTTCATTGTGAATACTTGATCCACACATCCCCTTCCCATCCTAAATCCTCCTTGTTCCTCCCCCATTCTCTCTTCCGTTAAATCTCTCACCCTCTCAATTAGTATTCTCCCATACACTTTCCCTACCACACTTAAAAGACATATACCTCTATAATTCCCACATTCCATCCTATCCCCTTTCCCCTTATACAGGGGAACCAAACAACCATCCTCCCAATCCTACGGAACCTCTTCCTTCCTCCAACATAAATTATATAACCTATACAGCCATTCCTCCACCCCTCTGCCTCCCATCTGTAACATTTCCATACTCACACCATCTAGACCTGTAGACTTTCCTTTTTTTCCTTTAGTTAACGCCCTAATAATTTCTTCCATTTGTATTTCCATATCCCCTTCCTGCCCCACTTCCCCCCCATCCTCACCTCTTGGAAATCCTCCTCATCTCTCACACCCATTTCATTCAATAATCCTCTAAAATATTCCCCCCATCTTTTCCTCACCCTATCCTCCCCTCCTATCAATTCCCCTTCCCCTCCCTTAACCCTCTCTCTTAACCCCTCCATCTTCTTCCTTTTTTTATTTACTTCTTTCCAGAATATCTTACTCCCTGTTTCAAAATTTTCTGTCACTTTTCTACACCATTCATTATTTGCATTTCTCTTCGCCCTCTCCACCGCCCTCTTTGCTTCCACTCTAACCCTTCTATATTCCTCCCAGCTTTCCCTTCTCCTATTCACCAACCATTTCACATAGACCTCTTTTTTCCTTTTCACCAACTCTTTCACCTCCTCACTCCACCATTCACTTCCTTTCCTTCTACTTGCTCCCACCTTTTTTACTCCACATATCCTTCTGGCCTCTTCACAAATTGTCTCTTTAAGGCCCGTATTTATAAATCAACTTTGAAAAACGTCTTCACTTTCCGTGAAGGTAGCCTCAGATAAGCATTCCTCCACTGCATAAGAATCTTAAAAAAAATTTGCTATTTATAAACCACCCTTTCCTTTATTCGGGAGCTTCTTATCGAAGACAGTTTTCAAGGAAAAACGTCATCATATTTCATGACGTCAGAGACCAATAACCAATGAACACAAAGTAAATGAAACTAGAACAAAATAAAAGTATATTATATATTAATTTTATGTATGTAAATTTATAGAAATATTAAAAAGAAAAAAAATTAATGAAATAATCTAAACGCGTTTAATAAAAATACTATGAGAATTGAAGATGTGTTGCTTCACATTTATTACTTCCAGTTGCTTTGGTTGGCATAGCCGTAGGCTGAACGTAGCCTAGCTACGAAATTATGATAAATTATAAAAATATCATCTGCGCTCCTTACACTAAAGTTAGGTCCCGGTCGAAGGTTGCACGCTGCCTATTTCTCTGGTGTGAGCCTAATTATGTGGTTTTTGGGTATTTTCTTACACGAAAGTATATATTTGACAAAATCATTTACATAATAAATGCCAACAAATGATATAAATTAAATAATAATAGCGACAAATTGTACAATAAAAAAAACAAGATGGCTGCCGCTCGGAAAACAAAATCTTAAGAGAGTTCAAGGTTGGTTCAGAGCTACCTTGACTAAGGAAGAGATTTCACCAAGTATTTTGCGACGTCAAGGCTTCCTCACGGAAAAAATTTCTCAAGGATGGTTCATAAATTTGAATTTACGTTAAGGGAGGATTCTGAAGGAACACTTGACGAAAGGAAGAGAAAAGGCCGGTATATAAATACGGCCCTAAATCTCTTCCACTCCTCCTCCACTTCCCTAATTTCCGTCCCTCTCACGTCCCTCCACCTATCCTCCATACCCCTCCTAAACTCCCTCTTACACATTGTCTCATCTAATTTTTCCACCTTTATGACTTCTATTCTCCTCTTTTTTTCTCTTTCCCTAACCGTTACCTCTCCCCCTACCCTTAACCTAGCAACCACCAAATAGTGATCAGATAACCCCCTACCTGCCCCTCTGAATACATTTACATCTAGTAATCTGCCTCTATCCTTTCTATTTATACACACATAATCCAATATCGCCCTCCCCCCCGTTATCTCACTCTTCCATGTATACTTATGATTTTCACTTTTCTTGAACCAAGTATTCCCAACTATCATTCTTCTATCAACACACAACTCTAACAGACTTTCTCCATTATCATTCCTTTCCCCTACCCCAAATGGACCTATAATTCTCCCCATCTCCTCTCTTCCCACTCCTGCATTCAAATCTCCTAATAAACAAATTTTATCATTTACCCCGAAACTTTCCCAACATTCATTCAACTCACTCCAAAATCTTTCTCTCTCCTCCTCCCTCGCTCCATTTACTGGTGCATACGCGCATATAAAAACCCACATTTCCCCCCCAAATTTCACTTTAACCCACATTATTCTCGAACTCACCTATTTGCACATTTTTACCTTATCCCACACCTCTTCCCTCATAACTATTCCTACCCCTTCCCTCGCCCTCACTCTCTCGTTCACCCCGGAAATCATACCCTTAAATTTTCCAAAGTCCAACTCCTTCTTTCCTTTCAGCTTTGTTTCTGTCAACCCTAGCACATCCAACCTTTTTTCTTCGAACATCAACCCCACTTCTTCCCTTTTCAGATCCTCATTTATCCCTCTCACATTCATACAACCCACTCTAATCTAATCTCTTTTACCCATCCTATCTCTTTACACCCCCTTACTCTCTTTTATCCTGACCCTCTTATTCACCACTCTACTTTCTACTATTCCCACACTTGATTTGGCTGCACGCTTACCGGGATCCCACAACCTGAGGCACTTCCCAATACCTCAAGCTCCAAACCCCGCTCAAACAACCACACCCTAGAAAAATACCCTAAATCTATATTCTATAACGAATTCACACTATATCTAAAAACTTAAATTAAAACTTATGTTATAGTTTACAAATTTATAATTACTTTGATGATTTCTCTTCCTACTGTTGAAGACACTCCTCTTCTTCTCAGAGTTCGATGGACAAAATCAAAATCAAAATCAAAATCAAAATCAAAATCAAAAGGATCCTTGATGTAATCTTCTGTCTAGAAGATACTCTTCTTAGAGTTCCTTTGCTTTTTCTTACACTTTATACTTTCTTGCTTGATAATCTTCCTTGATGGAATACCTTCTAACTATCTTTAAGGCCCGTATTTATGAATCAACTTTGAAAAACGTCTTGACTTTCCGTAAAGGTAGCCTCAGATAAGCATTCCTCCACTGCATAAGAATCTTAAAAAAAAATTTGCTATTTATAAACCACCCTTTCCTTTAATCGGGAGCTACTTATCGAAGACAGTTTTCAAGGAAAAACGTCATCATATTTCATGACGTCAGAGACCAATAGCCAATGAACACAAAGTAAATGAAACTAGAACAAAATAAAAGTATATTATATATTAATTTTATGTATGTAAATTTATAGAAATATTAAAAAGAAAAAAAATTAATGAAATAATCTAAACGCGTTTAATAAAAATACTATGAGAATTGAAGATGTGTTGCTTCACATTTATTACTTCCAGTTGCTTTGGTTGGCATAGCCGTAGGCTGAACGTAGCCTAGCTACGAAATTATGATAAATTATAAAAATATCATCTGCGCTCCTTACACTAAAGTTAGGTCCCGGTCGAAGGTTGCACGCTGCCTATTTCTCTGGTGTGAGCCTAATTATGTGGTTTTTGGGTATTTTCTTACACGAAAGTATATATTTGACAAAATCATTTACATAATAAATGCCAACAAATGATATAAATTAAATAATAATAGCGACAAATTGTACAATAAAAAAAACAAGATGGCTGCCGCTCGGAAAACAAAATCTTAAGGAGAGTTCAAGGTTGGTTCAGAGCTACCTTGACTAAGGAAGAGATTTCGCCAAGTATTTTGCGACGTCAAGGCTTCCTTACGGAAAAAATTTCTCAAGGATCGTTCATAAATTTGAATTTACGTTAAGGGAGGATTCTGAAGGAACACTTGACGAAAGGAAGAGAAAAGGCCGGTATATAAATACGGCCCTAAGACACTCTTATTATTCACAGAGTTCCCTGTTTTTCTACCAACTACTTTATTCTATCCTGATGTTGATTTTTCTTCACAACACTAGTATTTAATTTCTATTTCTTTTACTAAGTTGCACTTGAAATCCTTGAGATCCTTGAATGGTCTTCTTCAAATAAAACAAAGCAAGAAACCTCAGCAAATTCTAAGAGTCCAAAAAGCACATATACTGGTAATTATGCCACTCCACCAATATATATATATATATATATATATATATATATATATATATATATATATATATATATAAATATAGGTATATAGTTATATGTAAAAATATATATATAGCAAGAAGAAAAGTTATAAAAAAATATATATATATATATATATATATATATATATATATATATATATATATATATATATATATATATATATATATATATATATATATATATATATATGTTATATATATATATATATATATTAATATAAATATATATATAAATATAAAAAAAATATATATAATATATATATATATATATATATATATATATATATATATATATATATATATATATATATATATATATATATATATATATAGTGTAAAATTCATAAATATTGTAAAAGAAGTTTGAAATTTGAAACCTTACTTTCTGTTTTGTTTGATGACAAAGAAAGAATGTAGCCTTCCGTCATTAAAACGTTGTTGCGAAATAATCCTATGCTTCTCTGAGCCGGCAAAAAGCCATAAATCCAAATGACCCTCAACGAGAGACACAGAGTAATAATCTGGAGGGTTTGGAGCGCCTCCTATCCTTGGCTAATAAAAGAAAATCTATATTAATTAATATCTAAATAAATAGCTAATATAAGTTAAAGATTTGCAAGGTGCAAAGTAATCATGAATGATATGATATCCAATTATTCTTTCTCAATAAAATTAAGATGTGTTAGTAATCTTAGTAAAATACTGGAACATTCGCATGCACACACACACACACACATATATATATATATATATATATATATATATATATATATATGCAGACATATATATATATATATATATATATATATATATATATATATATATATATATATATATATACATGTATATACTCTATATACATATATATATATATATATATATATATATATATATATATATACCTATATATATACTATATATATATATATATATATATATATATATCAGAGACGACTCCTGCACTCGTGCTACTCATGCTGACAACTGATGATGCATATATTTCTTTTAATATTTTTTAGAATTTTGAAATCTAATTTTATCTATTTTTATCTATGGAAATAACAAACTAAGTATGCCATGATGACAATGCAATTAAAAGTAACTAAACGGACACATTTTAATTGGGTGGAGTATGGAAAAATTTGTTTTTTGTCAAAATTTCTTTTAATAAAGTAAAATAAGCTTTTTGATTTCTTCTTATTTTGATTGATGCTGCTAGATTGGGTTGTTGCTGTGTGTGTTTCCTTTTTTTTTTATTTATATAACACTAAATATATATATATCTATAGATATATATATATATATATATATATATATATATATATATATATATATATATACTACTGCTATATATATATATATACCGCCATATTCTTGAGTGGACCCTGAGTTGCTTTAAGGATTATTACGACAGATTTTTAAAAACACACTTTAATTATTTAAAAACATTAAAACAGATAAAATAGACAAGCTTTCGTTAATATAACCTTTTTCGAGTCGGAATAAGCAATGGGAGCAAAATCTCTTTTATATTTTGGGATGTAGACAGCTATTAGTCGGTTGGTTGGTCCAGCAGCAGACTTTTGTAGAATGGTGATAGTTTCATGAACTCATTTTGAATTGAGTCAATCCTGCACTCTCCAGGGCAGCGGTTATAATTGGGGAAATTGTAAAGGCAAAAGGCTTCCGTGATTTTTCTTTTGGTTGCATCTTGAATATTTCTAATGTTTGTCATATTGTAGAGTTGTATTTGGTGGTTTGTTGTTAATCGGTGATATGTTAGGGCTGAGTTTTCGTGGTGTTTTTCGAGGTCATGTTTGTGTTGTTTTTTTCTGCGTGTAAAGTCTATGGTTTCGCCGTAATAGTGACTATTGCAAGTGTTGCAGGGAATTTTATATAAACAAGGAGGATTATTGGATTTTGATTTGGGGGGTTTAAGAACTTTCTTAATTAAAATATTGTTAGATGGGATGAGTCGTATGTGTTTGGGTAATAAGTTTTTTATGTGGTGTATGTTAATGTTAGGTATCACCGATTAACAACAAACCACCAAATACAACTCTACAATATGACAAACATTAGAAATATTCAAGATGCAACCAAAAGAAAAATCACGGAAGCCTTTTGCCTTTACAATTTCCCCAATTATAACCGCTGCCCTGGAGAGTGCAGGATTGACTCAATTCAAAATGAGTTCATGAAACTATCACCATTCTACAAAAGTCTGCTGCTGGACCAACCAACCGACTAATAGCTGTCTACATCCCAAAATATAAAAGAGATTTTGCTCCCATTGCTTATTCCGACTCGAAAAAGGTTATATTAACGAAAGCTTGTCTATTTTATCTGTTTTAATGTTTTTAAATAATTAAAGTGTGTTTTTAAAAATCTGTCGTAATAATCCTTAAAGCAACTCAGGGTCCACCTTTCAAGAATAAATATACATAAGCGATAATAGCTTATATTCTCCTACATATATATATATATATATATATATATATATATATATATATATATATATATATATATATATATATATATATATATATATATATATATATATATATATATATTATAAAATGACGAATCCAGCGAAAAAAAAATTTCGGGGTTTGAAATTAAATGTACCGTTATATATATATATATATATATATATATATATATATATATATATATATATATATATATATATATATATATATATATATATATATATATATATATATATATATATATATATATATATATATATATATATATAAATATATATATTATATTTTTATGTATATATATATATATATATATATATATATATATATATATATATATATATATATATATATATATATATATATATATATATATATATATGAAGAAGTTTCAAAAGAAAGATGTTTGGAATAATAAAAGTATATATATATATATATATATATATATATATATATATATATATATATACTATATATATATATATATATATATATATATATATATATATATATATATATATATATATATATATATATATATATATATATATATATATATATATATATATATATATATATAGGCCCATATGTTCAGGAACTGGAACAGGTCGTTTATATAAAGTTTGGCTTTTGTTTCTCCTGGTGGATTTCCAGAAGATGGGTTTTCACTGAATTTAGGTATTAGAGAATGGTTTTCTCTCAATGAAAATGCAGCATTGAATTCTTTGTTGTAGCCCTGCTATTTTATCTATTATTATTGCCTATTTGATGCTCTACTTTTTACCCTTGTGGTTATATTTTCCCTCTAATATATTAGTGTGCACACATAACATGCAACACGCGTAAATAAACATCGGTAAATTTTAAAATCTAAGGGTGAAGCCTTTTGATACTTTACTTCAACAATTAATTTTTATTGAATATTTCATCGAAAAAAAAAAAAAAAAATATATATATATATATATATATATATATATATATATATATATATATATATATATAACTTTTAATTATGTATATAATTTATTTACTTTTAATCAGACAACGAACTGGAAGTTAGTCAGGATTGTTTTATTTTCATTACTTTTAAAGTGACGAAGTGATAGTTATTTTTCCGCACAAAATGTCTTTCACTCATTTTATTTTAACTTCGATTTTTTTATAATATATTTAATTATTTGTTAGGACTATTATATATCATTTTAATGGACAATAAAAGGGACGTTAAATTCACTTACGACATTCAAAAAAAAAAACAAAAACAAAAAAAAGCTAAATTTATTATTAAAAATAAATGATATTTAAACTTATTTTGACACAAATTTCTCGTCGTTTGAGACAGACACGTCTTCACTTCACAACGATTTCACCCAAAGTAAAAATTTGACTCTGAATCTAAATTTCTTGCGTTACGTTAAAACAAGTATAGCCAATGGATTCAGCGATACTTTCCGATACATCGATGTTTTAATAAGCAATTTAAGATTAAAAAAAGTTTTCTTTACACTTGTGTATAGCAAATTTTACTCGTGTTTTTTAGCAGGAAACAAGCAGGGGAGTGTATCATCCATTAGTGTGAGCAAAGTCTAAATTCGAGTGATACTTGCAGTTTTCAATGCACCTTTCTAAAGGACAGTAAGATATAGAAGATTAAAAGTTCCAAAATATGACCATTTACTGCTCCAATGGTTCTAGTCCTATCGTTGTTTCTAACAATTTTGTTGGATAAAAAAAAATATTTAAAATAATTTCATAGAATCGCCTTTGCACATGATGCGGAAGTCATTAATTTCGTGACAGAAACAAAATATTGTGACTAACGTAGGGCATGAAGAACCAAGATGATAAGAGTGGAATACCAAACAAAAAGTAGATTACAACAAGAAAAAACGTAGTAGTACTCACTAGGAAGCTTCAATAAATTCAACCGAATATACTTAAGAGACCATAAGCTAATTCTCGACTTGTTATAATTACTCAACGGAAAAGTAACTACACAGATATGTAAAGAAAAAAATGGCCTTAAGCGATAGTAATTTCGAACTAGATCCAGCCTGGCCAAAACAGTACATCTCAAAACTTCTATTCGTAATAAAACCAGCGGAGGAAAAATGCAATGTTTTCCGTCACTTGTCAAATAAAAAAAATAACGTCATTGATTCTACTCTAAAGCATCTGTCTTTTGACAGATAATAAATAGGGAAGGTAGGCTTCCGTTTGAAGAATAGAAGCTATCCAAGACAATTAAATTTACGTTAGGCTGCCCTGATAAATGATCTTGAAGATACAGATGTTCTTATCATTGCATACCGTTTTTTTTTTCTTGTTTTTTTTTTACATGATACTACCACTCACGGGCAATGCCCTTTTCAAAAGGAGGGGGAAAAAAAATAAAATAAATTAATTAAAATAAAAAAAATTACATAAAGAAAAGTAAAAATTAAAACAAATGGAAAGTAAACCCACCCTGACCCTTGCCCAACGCAATTCCCTCAGGTGGGAGCAGATGCGGGACTTAAATAGAGGAAAATTAAATATTGTGGGGAAAATAAAAGAAGGCAAGGAGTTCCACAAAACAGATGTGGCTGGAAAGAAGGAGGTACCATAACGAGTGATCCTTGAGTCTCCAATATTCACACAATTTCCATGAGAGAACAAGGCACCTCTTGTGTTACGAGGGCGACGCAGTGGTGGAGGAATGCGAGAGGTCAATTCTCCCGAGCACCTGCCGTTGTAATACCTATAGAAAAGAGATAGGGCAACTACGTCACGACGCAGAGAAAGAGGGTCAAGGGAGTCAGAGAGTATGGGGCAGTTTATAAGCCTCTTAGCCTTAGCTTCAACTCTATCCAAAAGGAGGGTGGAACCGGATCCACCCCAAATGTGGGAACAGTATTCCATGCAGGGGCGAATAAGACCTTTATATAACTGGAGTATCTGAGCAGAAGAAAAAAATTCACGCAATCTGAACAGAATTCCCAGCTTTTTTGAGGCCATTTTAGCAACCGATGTGATGTGAGGTCTCCAAGACAATTCACTATTTATGTTTAGTCCTAGAATGTTTATGTTGTTTACGGGTAAGACATTAGAGCTATCAAAAGGGATAGGAAAGTTGGGAGGTATTTTAGAGAGGGAGATATGAAGAAGTTGAGTTTTCAAAGAGTTGAACTTCACAAGATTACGGTTACCCCACTGAGAAATTCCAACCAAATCGGCAAGAATTGAATCGGAAAGCTGTAGACGAGAGGCAACTCTAGATACAAACGAGGGAGCACAATTAAAATGAGTGGAGGAATGGAGAGTTGAGTCATCGGCATAAGAGTGAACAGAGTTAGAAGTGCAGCTAAGAAGATAGTTGATGAAAAGTAGGAATAAAGTTGGAGATAAAACAGAAACCTGAGGAACACCACAATTAATAAGAAAGGAGGAAGAGGTTGCTCCATCAACAAGAGCTGAAATGGAACGATCTGAAAGAAAACTAGCCAAGAGTAAGAAAAGCGAAGGAGGAAATCCAAAGGAAGGTAGCTTAGAGAGTAGGAATGAATGAGTATTAATGAAGCATTAAATGAGTCACAGGAGATTTTACTCTCCATCAGCAGGATTCGAACATTGGACTCCGCGTCGCAGAGTTAACAATAACAGGATGCTCTAACCACTAGGCCATCCACGTCCCCAAAAAAGAACGTTTCAAGCGTAGTTTTTAAAGCACCCGGTTTTCTCATCCCATAATTATTAAATGAGTCACAGGAGATTTTACTCTCCCTCAGCAGGATACGAACGCTGAACTCCGCATCGCTGAGTGAACAGCAGCCGAGAGCTTTATCCACTAAGCCATCCACTTTCCCAAAATAGAAAGTTTCAAGCATAGCTTTTAAAGCTCTCAGTTTCGAATCCCATAATTGCTGAGTACTCAAAAATAAGCGTTATTAATGGGGACTTGGGACTGTATGGCAGCCGTTATAGAAGAGAGTGACTGGCCTGAGATAGATCTCCATCTTTTATAGCCATCATTCCTGGCTCGAAAATAGGTTACCAATTAGGTAAATAATAAGTGAATAAATTTTTTATTATTTATAAATAAATTGTGAATACCGAACAAAATGATATACAAAATAAATGGCTTTCGAACCATAAGAAAATATTTCAACAAATTAAACACGAACTCACTGAAAAGGGAGTTTAATTTTTCTAACGACATATGATGTCAATTTACATGCTGTAAACAGGATACTTTAATTAATCAATAAATATTGGTAGTAAGTAACTACTAGCACAACAATATGATATGCATTAAAAGATGCAGCGCAACATTCTGATTTCAACGATATCAAAATCTGAACTTTAAAATTAAGAAATCCCCCCAAAAATATCGAAATAGTAATTTCAACCTTTTAGTGACCTTTGATCTGCGGAAAACAACCTGAGTTAGTTCCATTTGGAAACTGAAACTTTCACAGATTAAAATATAGACTCTGAGGAACAAGTAGATACCTTTCACCCCTAAAAAATCTACTACAAAAAAAGGTCAAATTGCACCATTTATAATTTTTAAACCCAAGATCGTATCAATTTCAAATTTACACTATAGTTACCTTATTCTACTATGAATAAATGGATTAAGTTTCAATAACTGAAACCAATTCCAATTGTTGCTAGAACAATTCTAGTTAAATACAATTTTGGAGAATTACCCTTTAGAGAAGGGATATATATATATATATATATATATATATATATATATATATATATATATATATATATAATATATATATATATTATATATATAGTATATATATATATATATTTATATATATATATTTATACTATAATATATATATATATATATATATATTATATATCTAATTACATATAAAAGAGAAAAATATATACATTATATAGAAAATATATATAAATATATATATAATATATATATAAATATATATATATATATATATATGTGATATATATTAATATATTATAATTATATATATATATATTATATATATATAATAATATATATATATATATATATATATATATATATATATTTATTATTATTATATATATATATATATATTATATATATATACGGTATATATATATATATAATTATTATATATATATATATTAATATATAATATATATATAATATATTATATATATATATATATATATTATATATATTATATATAATATTATATATGGTATGTATGTATATATATATATTATATATAATATATATATATATATATATATATATATATATATATATATATTAATATATATATTATATATAATATATATGATGTATATATATGTATGTAATAATATATAATATATATATATATATATATATATAATATATATTATATATTATATATATATTATTATATATATAATTATATATATATATATATTATATATATATATTATATATTTATATATATATATATATATATATAATATATATATTATATATATATTATATATATATATATATATATATTATATATTATATATATATATATATATATTAATAGATATAGTATATATATATTACCCAATTGTTGCTAGAAACAATTCTAGTTAAATACAATTTTTGAGAATTTTCCTTTTAAAGGGATATATATATATATTATATATTATATATATATATATATATATATATATATATATATATATATTATATATATATATATATATATATATATATATATATATATCTTTCTTTCTTTCTTTCTTTATTCTACCTTTTTTCCCAAGAATTGGGGAGTAAGGTGCGCTAAAAAGCATCGGAAAAGAAAAAGCAGTAGGAGAATATGACAAAATTCGAAAGGAAAGCCCACCACCCTTCCCTTCGGTACCATTAATTAGTGAAAACTCGTCACTCGTCACAGACAGAAAATCCACCCTGGAGCTTCATGGGACCGCGACGGGCCCTCACAGGTAAATCGTCAATGTAAGGCTTCTTCCCTTGGCCCAGGTGGGCCAAAACCATGCCCATACAAAACCCCGCCATTCTCTGTATCATGCACCCCTTTATTTCTCGCCTCTGCCAAACTCACCATTTCTCTCCTTCACACGACATTCGTTCACCGGGAACTTCAATGCCACTTTCTCTCGGTCTTCCCAGCCGGTCCGGTTCCCAAACACAACTCGCCAATATACATCGCCTTTAACCAACCCGACTATCATTCATCCTTTCCACATGACAAACCATCTCAACATACTTTCATTATTCTCTCATTTACCCCTTTCTCACCACCACACAACTCTCTAATTAAGTTCATTTTCCTTATTTAATTAATTTTCCTCACACCTAGCATGCTCCTTGCCATTCCCAACTTATCCTACTTTGTACCACTCTGCATCATCCGTTCCCCTTCTCATCCAACACAAACCCTAAATATTTAAACTCTCGGACACTTGCTCCAGCTGCTCACCATTCTAACATAACTACACACTGAGGACTGTTCTCACTCACAGCCATAACCTTACTCTTATCTACGTTTACTTTCAAACCCCTCCTTTTACATACCCTGCCAAATCTCTCTACCAATCCCTCTCAAACTTCTCTTCAGATTCGCCCACACAGACCAAATCATTCGCATTAAATAGTAGGGCACCCTTCCACTTCAATCTCATTCTTCCATCATGCTAACACCATTTCCTTTGCCATCCCCACCTCGAATTCTTTCATAACCCCATCCATATACAAATTGAATAACCAAGGAGACATAACACAACCCTGTCTCACTCCGCTATTAATCCTAAACCAATCACCATTGACACCATTTATTCTTACACACGCTTCTACTAATCGTCATACATACTTTTGATTCCATCAGAAGCCTACCACCAACAACATAATATACCACTAATACCTGCCATAAAGCTTACCTATATAACTCTATCATACGCCTGTTGCAAATCCCATAAACCTAAAAAATACAATTTCTTCTTCCCCCTCATTTTCTCAATCATTTGTTTAATGTAAAGATTTGATCCACACATCCTCCACCACTCCTAAACGCACCTTGTTCTTCACCAATCAGTCCTTCAGTCACTCGACGCACTCTTTCGACCAAAATAAACCAGCATATACCTTCCCTACAACACTCAATAAACTTATTCCCCTATAATTTCTACAGTTCCCCTTTTCTCCCTTACCCTTATACAAGGGTACTATTACCGCTCTCCTTCCCAATCCCTTGGAACTATACCCTCCATAAAACGCTTTATACACAAATCAAAATCCAATCAATCACCAAAATTGCCTCCCGGTTCTTGATCATTTC
>JABUQX010010606.1:45000-56879 GCA_015478945.1 Trachelipus rathkii
TGAAAAAATTTACAATATATATGATATATCAAAGATGCGGCTTACTCCCGAGTATGCACGGAAAGTTGCCAAATGTTGAATTTTTTTTTTTTTTAAACGGAAAAATTATATTTCAGTTTCATCCAAAAGATAGAGTGGAGTTCTCGGGCCCTACCGGGTACGACGGGGGGGAACTTCGTCTCCCCCCCCCTCTGTCCCTCCGTCGGCTCGAACCCCCTAAAAAGGGATATAAAAAGAAAAAATAATATTTTTCTCCAAAAAAACGGTATTTGTGGCAACTTTTACTCTCGAGACTACTGCAGCTTTCAAGGGTCAATCAGAGCTTGCACTATTTGTGGTCTAAGATATTACTAAATTTTAAGAAGGTTATTTAATAAATATTAGAATTAAAAATAATTATTTTTTTTTTAAGTTTCATCGATGAAATTACTTCCTGAAATCAAAAATGTTATTTATTTTCCTGTAGATGTTATAGTTTTCCAGTTACATGCCTGAACTCTTCGGGATGCTGGCGCCATTATATATATATAATATATATTATATATATAATTATTTTATATCTATTTATATATATATATATATATATATATATATATATATATATATATATATATATATATATATATATATATATATATATATATATATATATATATATAGATGAAAAGGAAGACAAACACCGAGGAGAGTGCCATAGTATATTAAGAACGTTTCGCGCTATAGCTAAGCGCATCATCAGCTATAAGTAAATAATAAAATATAAATGAACAATGTCAATAATATTTACGATTATATAAAATATATAAAATATATAGAAAACTAAAATTATATAAAAATTACAAAAATTACAAAAAATTACAGAAAATTACAAAAAATTAAATCTATTATTAACCTCGTTTTACTAACCTTACATACTGGATGAACCATAAGAATGAATAAACAAGATTAAATCCGAGCACTATTTATACCTAAATTATACATAAATTGGTTGGTTTTTTGAAACTTACTATACTTAAAAATCAATATTTATAACAGTATAATAAAATGAAAATTATAAAAGACATATAATGAAAATTATTACAATTAAAATAAATTAAGTTTGATTGAAGATAAATCAGAGTTGAGTTCAGGCTCCAATTCATGAATGTAGAGGCTCTCCAAGATTTTTCTGTCGCGAGTATCAGTGACGGAGGCAAGAATCGAGAAGTCGTTGGTAGTGATGGGATGATCTTTTTCGTGGCTATGGCTACGTATGGATGAAAATTCAGGTGAGGATAGAGGAAGATTGGTACGGAAAGAAAACCCCTTGTGTTTGGCAATCCTGATGCAAAGTTGTAGGCCTGTTTGACCTACATAGCGGGCATTACAGCCAGCACACTTATACAAGTAGATTATCGAGGAGTGCAACTCTTTAGGGATTAAATCTTTGGACCTGAAAAAGTTACTAATTTTGAAGTTATTAGTAGGAATAAAAATAAAGGTGGCAAATGGGAAGTGTCTCGTTAATATAGGTCTGAGGGTTCTAATAAGGGTGTCGGTGAATCGACCTGTGTAAGGGATCTTCAGGTAAATTTTCTGTTTAGGGACATCAAAAGTTGGAGTAGGTGGTCTAAAATGGTTCTCAAGGAAGTTAAATATGATTTTATCAACAAGGTATGAAGGAAAGAGATTAAAATTAGCGAAGCTCCTTAAATATTGGAGTTCTGAATGAAAAGAAATCCAGGAGGAACATACCTTAAAGGCCCGGTTTATTCTGCCTGTAAAGCCGGACAATTTAAACTTATCTGGAAGAAAGCTGAAGAAGTGAGTGCCTAATTGGGTGGAGGTCGGCTTGCGGTAAATCTGTGTAGAAAAGGAACCATTAGTGCGAGAGACGCCAACATCAAGAAACGGAAGGAATCCATCCACTTCACATTCCATGGAAAATTTGATATTTTTATGTTGCTTATTAAGGAAATTTAAAAATAAGTCGGCATGTTCTTTGTTAGAAAAAATTAAGAAGCAGTCATCCACATATCTTTTGTAGACAATGGGTTTGAAGGCTGGGGGGCATTTTTCGAGCCAAGACTGTTCATGATAGCAGAGGAAGGCGTTGGCGAAAGAGGGACCCAGAGGTGAACCCATAGCCACACCATCAATCTGTTGATAAAGGATGTTATTAAACAGAAAAATAGAATCTGAGGTGGCTAAATTGATAAATTTTGTAAATTGTCTCTTATTGAGACCTCCTATAAATTCTTGGTTAGAAAACAAAGTATTGGAAATGATTTCACGGGTTTCGGCAACAGGAACGTTAGTAAAAAGGGACTGAATATCAAAACTCACCATAAAGGCTTGAGGGAGTGAAAGAGATGAAATATAATCCACGAATTCAAAAGAACTATGAAGGGTATGTTGGTTGTGGGTAATGGGGTCAATCAATGGCACAAGAAATTTCGAAAGACTGTAGGTGGGGGTGTTAAGAGCTGAGAGGATAGGACGGAGGGGGACGTCAGGTTTGTGAGTTTTGGGAAGCCCATACAGTAAGCCTGGCTGGCTACCAGATACGTGAAGTGAGTCAAAGTTAGAGTTGGCAGATTTTAGGGACCTGACAAAGTTATTAATCTTATCTTCTACTCTAAGTAAATGTTTAAAAATACAACCTGTAAGCAGTTTAAATTTTGAGACATCGTTCAAAATGTTGTTCATTTTATGAAGATAGGATGCTTTATTAAGAAGCACTACCCCTTTTCCCTTGTCGGGGCGACATATGATGATGGATTTGTCCTTTCCTAAGTCTCTCAAAATATTGAGATCCTTAAAGCTAAAAACAGGGGAGAAAATTTTCTTTGAGTTAAATGAGTAGAAGAATTTTTTGAGAACATACCTGACATCTCCAGTCCAATCCATGCCATGAACACTATGAAGGCCAGCGAGTTGGAGAAACAATTTCTCGAATTTAAGAAAGCATTGGAAAAAGTCAAGCTTAAAAAGGGGAAGGTGGAAATCTAGTCCTAAGGAGAGGATTCTAGTTTCAGCCATGGTCAGGGCTCTGGAACTGAAGTTGGTAATTACGGAACTGCGATTAATGTTCAAGTTACTAATAAGGCCCAGCCTTTCCAGTTTAATAGTTTGTCTTTGTAAAGTGGACGTCTTAAAGATACTCACCCTCCTATTCACAAGGTACCGGAGATAACCAAAATCCAACCAAGAGACATCGTTACGAAAGGCGACACGAGCTCTATCCAACTTCCCTACAGAATTCTCCTCTCTACCACAAATGGACTTCTAAACTTCTGGTCTCCGAACTCCAATACAAACAGAGGTTGAAGCTTAGACTGGAGGAACAGTTGGATAGAGCTCGTGTCGCTTTTCGTAACGATGTCTCTTGGTTGGATTTTGGTTATCTCCGGTACCTTGTGAATCGGAGGGTGAGTATCTTTAAGACGTCCACTTTACAAAGACAAACTATTAAACTGGAAAGGCTGGGCCTTATTAGTAACTTGAACATTAATCGCAGTTCCGTAATTACCAACTTCAGTTCCAGAGCCCTGACCATGGCTGAAACTAGAATCCTCTCCTTAGGACTAGATTTCCACCTTCCCCTTTTTAAGCTTGACTTTTTCCAATGCTTCCTTAAATTCGAGAAATTGTTTCTCCAACTCGCTGGCCTTCATAGTGTTCATGGCATGGATTGGACTGGAGATGTCAGGTATGTTCTCAAAAAATTCTTCTACTCATTTAACTCAAAGAAAATTTTCTCCCCTGTTTTTAGCTTTAAGGATCTCAATATTTTGAGAGACTTAGGAAAGGACAAATCCATCATCATATGTCGCCCCGACAAGGGAAAAGGGGTAGTGCTTCTTAATAAAGCATCCTATCTTCATAAAATGAACAACATTTTGAACGATGTCTCAAAATTTAAACTGCTTACAGGTTGTATTTTTAAACATTTACTTAGAGTAGAGGATAAGATTAATAACTTTGTCAGGTCCCTAAAATCTGCCAACTCTAACTTTGACTCACTTCACGTATCTGGTAGCCAGCCAGGCTTACTGTATGGGCTTCCCAAAACTCACAAACCTGACGTCCCCCTCCGTCCTATCCTCTCAGCTCTTAACACCCCCACCTACAGTCTTTCGAAATTTCTTGTGCCATTGATTGACCCCATTACCCACAACCAACATACCCTTCATAGTTCTTTTGAATTCGTGGATTATATTTCATCTCTTTCACTCCCTCAAGCCTTTATGGTGAGTTTTGATATTCAGTCCCTTTTTACTAACGTTCCTGTTGCCGAAACCCGTGAAATCATTTCCAATACTTTGTTTTCTAACCAAGAATTTATAGGAGGTCTCAATAAGAGACAATTTACAAAATTTATCAATTTAGCCACCTCAGATTCTATTTTTCTGTTTAATAACATCCTTTATCAACAGATTGATGGTGTGGCTATGGGTTCACCTCTGGGTCCCTCTTTCGCCAACGCCTTCCTCTGCTATCATGAACAGTCTTGGCTCGAAAAATGCCCCCCAGCCTTCAAACCCATTGTCTACAAAAGATATGTGGATGACTGCTTCTTAATTTTTTCTAACAAAGAACATGCCGACTTATTTTTAAATTTCCTTAATAAACAACATAAAAATATCAAATTTTCCATGGAATGTGAAGTGGATGGATTCCTTCCGTTTCTTGATGTTGGCGTCTCTCGCACTAATGGTTCCTTTTCTACACAGATTTACCGCAAGCCGACCTCCACCCAATTAGGCACTCACTTCTTCAGCTTTCTTCCAGATAAGTTTAAATTGTCCGGCTTTACAGGCAGAATAAACCGGGCCTTTAAGGTATGTTCCTCCTGGATTTCTTTTCATTCAGAACTCCAATATTTAAGGAGTTTCGCTAATTTTAATCTCTTTCCTTCATACCTTGTTGATAAAATCATATTTAACTTCCTTGAGAACCATTTTAGACCACCTACTCCCACTTTTGATGTCCCTAAACAGAAAATTTACCTGAAGATTCCTTACACAGGTCGATTCACCGACACCCTTATTAGAACCCTCAGACCTATATTAACGAGACACTTCCCATTTGCCACCTTTATTTTTATTCCTACTAATAACTTTAAAATTAGTATTTTTTCAGGTCCAAAGATTTAATCCCTAAATGAGTTGACTGCACTCCTCGATAGTCTACTTGTATAAGTGTGCTGGCTGTAATGCCCGCTATGTAGGTCAAACAGGCCTACAACTTTGCATCAGGATTGCCAAACACAAGGGTTTTTCTTTCCGTACCAATCTTCCTCTATCCTCACCTGAATTTTCATCCATACGTAGCCATAGCCACGAAAAAGATCATCCCATCACTACCAACGACTTCTCGATTCTTGCCTCCGTCACTGATACTCGCGACAGAAAAATCTTGGAGAGCCTCTACATTCATGAATTGGAGCCTGAACTCAACTCTGATTTATCTTCAATCAAACTTAATTTATTTTAATTGTAATAATTTTCATTATATGTCTTTTATAATTTTCATTTTATTATACTGTTATAAATATTGATTTTTAAGTATAGTAAGTTTCAAACAACCAACCAATTTATGTATAATTTAGGTATAAATAGTGCTCGGATTTAATCTTGTTTATTCATTCTTATGGTTCATCCAGTATGTAAGGTTAGTAAAACGAGGTTAATAATAGATTTAATTTTTTGTAATTTTTTGTAATTTTTGTAATTTTTGTAATTTTTATATAATTTTAGTTTTCTATATATATTATATAATCGTAAATATTATTGACATTGTTCATTTATATTTTATTATTTACTTATAGCTGATGATGCGCTTAGCTATAGCGCGAAACGTTCTTAATATACTATGGCACTCTCCTCGGTGTTTGTCTTCCTTTTCATCTTTAAATTGAGGTTCCCTAGGAACAAATCAATCGCAGATATATAATATATATTATATATATATATATATCTATATATATATATATATATATATATATAAAAAAAAATATATATTATATATATATATATATATATATATATATATATATATATATATATTATATATATATATATATATATATATATAGGACCTTAAGTAAACCACGTAGCGGAAAATAATTTAGTATTGGAATGGTTGGTAATGATTTTTTATTTTAGGTAAAGAAAAATTAAAAATTTGATTTGCTATAAAATGAACTTACTTTTTTTCTTTTTTGAGCTTCAAATTGATTTATTTTTAAATTCATTTTATTTAATTTTTTAGTTTATTTCGACGTAAATATTTATTATTTGTGTTCCACAATGAGTGTTGAAATAATATAGTATATATATATATATATATATATATATATATATATATATTATATATATATAATATATATATATATATAATATATATATATATATATATATATAATATATATATATTATATAATAACACACAATGTTTACACAATGAGTGTCCAACAACGAGTGTTTTGATATATATATATATATATATATATATATATATATACTATATAATATATATATATATATATATATATATATATATATATATATATATATATATATATATATATATATATATGTAATATATATATATAATTTAATATATATATATATATATATATATATATATATGGTCAGATTTTTCTAAAGCTGACAGTATGTAACTAGAGACCGGCAGCTCCTACAGTAAAACAAATTATATATTTGGAATCAGCGGAAAATTTTAAGGAGGGATTTATCTTTTTTTTTTTTTTTTTTTTTTTTTTTTTCTCTTTTTTTTTTTTATTTATTTTAAAAATAAATTTTTTTTACTTCCCCATTTAGGGGCTCGAGCCGATGAGGGGACAGAGGGGGACGAAGTCCCCCCCGTCGTCCACCGGGAGGCCGAGAGACCCCGACTCCTGCCATCTTTGCGGTTTACCCTATGGTATTCCTTTAGTTAAAGTAATACCAAAGTGTTTTTGGAAGTAAAATTATTCTTTTTTTTTTTAACTAAAGGAATACCATAGGGTAAACCGCAAAGATGGCAGGAGTCGGGGTCTCTCGGCCTCCCGGTGGACGACGGGGGGGACTTCGTCCCCCCCTCTGTCCCCCGTCGGCTCGAGCCCCCTAAATGGGGGGAAATTAAATTTTTTTTTTTTTTAAATTTTCGACGAAAAAAAAAAAAAAAATAAATTAAAAAAATAAAAATAAAAACCCCTCCTTAAAATTTTCCGCTCTCTAATATATATATATATATATATATATATATATATATATATATATATATATATATATATATATATATATATATATATATATATATATATATATATATATATTATATATATAATATAATAATATATAATATATATCATATATATATGGTTATAATTGGTTTAAAACTACAACTTTTGGGTTTAAAACTACAACTCATATCTCAAAAAATACTACAATAGATACAGGGAAAAGGAATTAACAATTGTGGAATGCCTAGGTAACATTTTAGTGACGGAAAATGTAAAAAAAAAAAAAAAAAAAAAAAAAAAATTAACATATCTTCAAAACTGACAATAGCATACAGCAGAAAAGAGAATTACAATTATGGAATCCTTGCAAAATTTTACATAGGAAATAATAAAAAATAAATAAAGAAAAATAAAAGATATTGGCTATTTTTTTTTAGAAGCAGGGGACATAGTATATATATAGAAATATACATATTTGCATATTATATGATATATATAATATATATATATATGAGATATATAAATATATACGATATAGTAATATAATATAATAGATAGTATATATATATATAAAAAGAATATAATAGTATATATAATAATATATATAATATAATATATATATGTATTATTTGTAAAGGTATTACACGGGCAATGTAGGGGGGTCGAGCCGACGGGGAACACAGGAGGGGACGTTTTCCATACCCCGTAAGGGAGGGGTGGAGGAACCCCGCGACACCAAATACCAACGAGCGGGAAGGAGTTCCGGAGGAGGACCCTGCCACCGGAGGAGGGAGGAGAGATGAGGAATATAGTTCCTACCCCGTAAAGTTCCCCGGAAGGCCGAGAGACCCCGACTCCTGCCATCGGGCAGGCTATACCCTTGGGGTATTCTGTAGTTAAAAAAAAAGCAAATTTAATAGAAAGTCTATTTATTTTAACGAGAAACCAATAAGAGAAGGTTCTCAGAAAGTTAGGCTCTGATTGAATCAATATTGCCTTATTCATTTATGAACAATAATTTTATTGTATTTTTTTTTTTTATGTGAGGTTTTAACATTTTCCTATGTAAAATTTACCAGGCATTCCAAAAAGATGTATGTGTCCTTTTCGCTGTAGCTATTGTGGTTTTTGAGATATGAAATTTTTAATTTTGTTTTATTTTTTTAACATTGTTCCAGACGAACTAAGAGAGATGTTGCGCGCAGGATCCGAGGGAGAGCAATTGTATTCCGAATGTTTCCCTGTATCTTATTTGTAGTTTTTGAAGATACGAGTGTGTAGTGTTTGTTAAACCAATTATCACATATATATATATATATATATATATATATATATAGAGAGATAGAGAGAGATAGGTGAAGAGTATATATATATATAGATAGATAGGATATAGATATATATAGAGATATATATAGATATAGAATATAGATATATATATATATATATAAGTATAGAGTAATATAGGGAGGAGAGGAGGGAGGGGAGAGGATAGTATATTTAAGGTAGATGAGTATAGGAAGTAGTTGAGTAAAGATAAGTGATGGAATATAGATATTATAGTAGATATCAGTATATATGAAGTATTAATAGAGTGATGAAGAATAGTGAAGATATAGATAATATAGTATATATAAATGGATATAGTATAATATAGAGATATATATATATATAGTAATAGGATATAGATAATTTAAGTAGTATGATTAGGAAGAATTATGAACATCATGACGTCTCTGCAAACTTTATGTGCATATATCAAATTTAAAATAAAAGGAATATAATGCTTGGAAGCTTACTATGAGCATTTTCGATAAGCCTGACTGGTTGAAGCACAAAAAAAATGATTTCGTATTCTATACATTTTGGGTTAGAAATGATAAAATTTATATAATTTGGAAATTCAAATAAAAGTTTTCTCCTTTTATTTTGGATTTGAAAGGCGTAAATTCAGATCTTAGAAATGACATTGTTCCCAGGTTTACCAACTACAGACTTAAAATGTTATATAATTACGCGACGTTTGAGACGTGTTTAACTTAGAGGTATCCTATATATAATATATATATATGATATATATATATTATATATATATATTAATATATATATATATATTATTAATAATATATATATATATATTATATATAATATATATATTTATATTTAATTATATATTATAATATAATTATTAATAAATTTATTTAATTATATATAATAAATAAATAGGGTAGATAGGTATATATATATATTATAATGTACTCGATACTCAGTTACTATGTAACTATAAATATTGAATATGTAATAGATATATGTAAGTGCTATCCAGAATGTTCTTGGTACACAGTGAAAGAAAAAACAATCGATATTAGTGAAGATACCTGTAGTGTAAATAGTCCGAGAATATAATTGTTCCTTCTATTTCTATTGTTTGGTATATTTATTCTCAGAGTCACTCGTGAAGGTGCCCTGTGATCTAGCCAAAACGACCTGTGCCAGAAATAGGCAGTAGATTCAGATTGAATAGAGAAAGTGTAGATCAGAGTATCTGAACTATTTGACGCCTCTACGGTCATTAATAAATTGATATATATGATAGTGTGTAATGAAGAGTTAATTATAAGTGAAGTATTTTAAAGCAATTAAATTTTGAACTGTGAAATATCTTAATGTGTGTTCATGTAAAATAGTCATTAGACATAATTAATAAAGAAAATTAAATTAAAGGAAGCGTTTCACTATTCCGAAACTATTTTATTATTAGCTCTAATAATCAAAGTATCCTCTTAAATAGGGCCCCAAATTAATCATATAGAGATCAGTCTTTGTGACATAGTTTGGTGAACCCCCAGAGTGAACATTTCAGTCATTACAAACCTTTTGATAAAAAAGGGCCAGATAATTATAATATAATAATAAAAAGTGGTGATTGTCAATGTGAAAAGAGTGCCAAAAAACAAATATAGTGCTAAGTGAATGACTCATATTACGTGTGAAAAATTTTTTTCGGGTAACAAAATAAGTCTCTTAGTGCGTTGTGGTACATAGCTCTTCATAAAACTTTATTACAATAACGATTTAGCGCTGAAAGAATCCCGTTATTTTTAAAAGTTCGGCTAGTCTTGTTGAAAAAGAGCTCCATTTTTCAAATAATTATCACCGGGAAAAAAAAAAAAAAAAAAAATTAAAGAAAAGGGCAGAAGGGACTTTAAGATGCCCAGCCATAAAAAAAAAAGATCCCCCCGGGTTTAAGCCGGGGGGGGTAGGGGAAAGTCAAGTACTACACCAAAAGCATCTGCAAAAACTTCGAACGTCTCCCCCGCTTCCCCCAAATCTCCAATTCGAAGAGAAGAAAATTCAAATTCGAACTCCGATGGGGAAGGAAGTCAGGACCTACATACCCCGCTACGAGCAAGATCTGTTACCCCCACAGTCTCCCCCTCGTTGGGGGGGACTCCAAAGACCAGTCTGCCTATTGGCGCCATTCCAAAGTTAGATTTGCGTAATATGATGACTTGGTTACACACAACTATTACCGTTTTCAAACTTAATGGAGTGGATGATCCAAAGGAACGCGTAAGAATATTGGCTTCCGTCCTTCCTCACGATATCGTAGCGACCATCAAATTTCCATTGGGGCGGAGATTGCTTTTCAAACAGAATTATATTGCCTTTCTGATCACGATGAAGGACTTGACGCCCCGAATTTGTATTGAAATGATCAGATGATCAGTGAGATTCAAGTAAAAAAGGTAACGAAAAGATGTAAGACCACTCCCTTCAGTTTGAATTATGCTAGTCAACAAAGAATGTCCGTGATGAATATGGGTGTATAAATGAATAGAGGAGATATTGAATGTCTGCTTGCGGAACAGTGCCCCTATTTTTGTTCATGGAAATGTTATATTACGAGGCATTTCCATCGCTCGCATACAAGAAAGTTTAAGGACTCAATGCAGATCATAACAAATACAGTGAAAAAATTTACAAAAGTAGCCTGGGTAACATTTTCATATGAATGCTTTTTATAACAAAAGACTACGTGCAATATACCCCCCTACAAGAGAGTGAAGGGGAAGAGAGTATAGTGTTGGGGGCAGATGAATCATACTTCAAGAGAGAACTAGTATACCAAACACTAGTAGACGAGAGTAGCTCAAATGAAACACAGTACGAAAAAAACAATGTCTAGAAAGCGTAGATCTTCCTGGAGTTTCGATGAAGAGGATCAAATACAACAAAGAGTTCTTTCGTGTAGTATGTGAAAGGGCTTCTCAAAGTCTATACTCACCAAGGTGTCTGGAGCTGAGATGATGATGCGAACCGTCGTAGCCATACTACGCAGTACTACTAGTTACAAGTAGAGAACACCACCACTACATTTCTAAAATAGAAAGTAGATAATCTCCTAGAGAACCGTAAACAAGGCAACACTGTAAATGCGGAGTTGTTAGGCGAGTTATGTAAACCACACTCCAGATTTTTACATAGAAGTTACACATGTCATTCGGAATTTTGTCCTATGTATTCTTTGGTATTCCCGCCAAATGGAGAAAGTCGGCCAGCCCATGAGTCTCATCCCCAAAGAAGGCAGGGAAACGCATCAGATCCCCCCTCGAACAGGAGTTAGAGGGGGAGGTGAATATTTTAAATC
>JABUQX010010607.1:0-20000 GCA_015478945.1 Trachelipus rathkii
CGAGAGATTATATATATATATATATATATATTATATATAATATATTAAGTATATATATATATATATATATATATATATAATGATATATATATATATATATATATATATTATATATATATATATATATATATATATATATATATATATATACAGTATATATATATATTATATATATAATATATATATATATATATATATTATATTTATATATATAATGTATATTTTATATATATATTAGATATTTTATATATAATTATATAAACATCATATATATTTAAACGGTATTATATGATATAATATATGATATATATATATATATATATATATATATATATATATAGGCTATATACCGTACCATTGTTTCCTCCTGCTCCTCTCCTACTAGAAGTGGATGACCCCAAGATACTGTGCCACCACAGCAAGCCAGGCCCAGAGATCGGTTAAAATGAGCGTATTGTAGTTGTGTCTGATGTCCGAAAACACAGAGCAGTCTAGCAAGAGATGTTTTGTTTCGCAGTTTGTCTGGGAGGGGACATCTTTGACAGTAGTTGGAGGGTGTATTATGAATTTTAAATTTGTATTCTTGATGGGAGGGATGGTGCCCAAAGCGGAGGGGGGGATACAGAGAGGGGATATGGAGAGGGTTTGACGATCCAAAGTTTGTTCTGTAAGGAACATTTTGGGTGGACGTGCTCCAAGTATGGTGTCATTTGGATATGCGGAGATAGTTCTTTTGGTTAATTGAGTACAAATGTTTAATAATGGGTGTATCTGGAGGTGGGGGGTGGGAGCCTGTTGTACATATTAGAATAGCATAATGGTTGTGTTATCTTTTTCCTTTTAGGGGAGGGGGGGTTTTGTAATGTTTGATGCTGGGGGGGGGGGGGATCTATTGAATGATATACTGAAAATTGACAGTCTATCAGGCTAAGATTGGCTTTCATGGAGAGAATTATTGTTTCTGTTAATAGGTGGTGGATGAGAGTGGTGGATAAGTGTGGTGGATGAGTGTGGTGGGAAGGCAGCCTGCTGTTATTATCATGAGAGCTTTATTGTGTACAGTTGCTACTTTCTGAATATTGAATTGTGAAATAGTGGCCACCCAGGCAGGTGATGTGCAGTTGAAGAAGGGGTGGAGTTATTGTCTATATATAATTGTGAGGGTCTCTTTGTGTTGCCCAAATTTTGTTCCACTTAATGCTTTCAGCACATTTATGTGGCTCTAAAAGTAATATTGCTGATGCGGGGTGAGTGTTATATATGTATCAAAAAAAAAGCCTAGGATGGTGGGTTGCTTAATGAGAACGAGTCTATTGTTCGCTAGGTGTATACTTGATTCTTTTCTATCTGGGGTAAGTAATGTAATAGTAGGTTTTGGAGGTGATGCAGCCATTCTTTCTGTTGTTAGCCACTGTTCTAGTTGGTTTATATGTTGTTAGCCACTGTTCTAGTTGGTTTATATGTTGTTAGCCACTGTTCTAGTTGGTTTATATGTTGTTAGCCACTGTTCTAGTTGGTTTATATGTTGTTGTAGTTCTGTGCATGGTAGAGGAGTTTGAGCTGTGATTGATAGGTAGTATGCATAGCTATTAATTTTTATAGAAGAGAATGTGGGTTGTGGACTTGTGGTAGGTCATGATAAAAAGGTTAAATGGTGTTGGTGAAAGGATTATTCACTGGGGAGGGGGACTCCATTATATAATTTGTATGAATGAGAGGAGTGGTGTGATTTTATGACTTTTAGCTGTGCAAGCGGAGAGGAAATTTGTTGCTATTTTTTTTAAATGAATGAGTCACAGGAGATTTTACTCTCCATCAGCGGGATTCGAACATTGGACACCGCGTCGCAGGGTTAACAATAACCGGATGCTCTAACCACTAGGGGAGAGTGCGCAAGTGAGCCAAAAATATTTGGATGACTAGGGAAATTAAGTTTATAATCAGCTGCTTCGAGCACATTAAAGGGTCTTTAATCCTTTGCACCCCTCTAGTGTAAATTGTAATAAATTCCAAAAAAATTTATAGAAATAAAATAAATAAATAAAAATAAATAAGTCTCACCCTGTAACTCAAAGAGAACGGGTTTCTCTCACAGTATGTAATGTAGCTTGGGTCTCACTCATCAAGATGCAACTTGAGACGAAAAACCAATTCCTGTTTTGAAAGAAAATAAACAAAACAAGTTATGGTTAATGAAATTATGACAATAGACAAAGGGTTAAGGATTCCAAATGCTTTTTATATATTTTACTAAAATTTTATACAAATTTAATTATTTCTAGTTTGAAAACGAGGAATATGAAAAAAGGAACAATGCCTTTCTATTGCCCTCTTATGAAATAGTTTTCTATTTTTTAGAATTCTTATTATTTATGTTGTTTCTATTTGACTATCAAAAAGCCTGATCATTTATTATGAAATCTCTACTGTCAGCTTCAAGTGGCTGCTATCCAGAACAAGTTTGTGTGAAAAGGTTGCTAAGGAAACGGGGGTGGGTCAATAATATAATAAAAGCAGTACTTACAGTACATTAGTGAGCTGCTGTGAATCCCAATATTTTGGCGACTGAATCTGTGGTACTTGTTCACAGATGTGATTGGTCAGTTAGACGTTTTTCTTCGAGATTTGTAAGGAATCTTCTTTGGTCTTTGAAGGTCCCCAAACCGGATCCTTTAAATAATAATAATATAATTACAATAATAGGCTATAATAAGATAATGAATAAATATATAAAATACATATAATGATTATATAAACAATATGCTCTGCTAAACTGTTTTACTGATTTATCAACTTACCCAACTTCTGATGATTTCTTACTCTTAGTTGGGTAATCCTCTTGGTTGATCTTTATGGGCTTTTTTATTTTATTTTTTTTTAATAGATATTTTGATCAGCTTCTGTTATAATTTTCTGATTAATCAATGTGAATTTTTACCACAACTGAAAAATAAATACATCTCTTTACTTGGCATAAACTGTTTTATGAGCAGCTTAAGATTATACAAAGGACTGGACAAGCCAACCCTTTACAACAATATATCTGTTCTCAACACTAACTATTAAAAGGTGATGAGGGACTGTATCAAAAGCCTTGTTGATGTCAATTGTTACTTGGAGTACAAGTAGTAGCAATAGTTTGATCAAGGCCTGTGAGGATATGTTGTGTTAAACCGGTTAGGAGAGTGGTGGTTGTACCATATTAATTTTTTGAGTACTTTGGATGTAATGACATTGGGTCTATATGAAGCAGAGTTGCTGCTATGTGGTTTGTTTGGTTATACTATACGAAATATATATGTGCATGTTTCCAAAATGGTGGGAAAGTAATAATAGTTTGCCATGCAATATTAAAGGTTTTGAGTTAGGGCTGTGGTAGCATTGGTTCCCAGGTTTTTAGATGAACATTGGATATTTGGTCTTGTCCCACTGCTTGTGCTTGTAAGTTATTAAGGTTTTTGACAGTATTAAATATTTCTAAAGGAGTGAATATTGGGTCTTCTTTGTTAGCTTTTAACCTTTTAAATTGTTTAATTGATTGTGGTGTTGGGGTCGCTGTTCGCAGTGGTTTCCGCATCATAACTGCAAAGAGAAAAATACAGATTTTCTATTATTGCATCCATGTTTCTGTGGGTTTTAGTTTTATTATTGGGTTTTATTTTATTTATATTGTGGGTTTTTCTGTCAGTAGCTTAGTGCTTCGTCACTCTCCCTTCCAGTGGGTTCATGGCTGATTTTTGAATAGTGTGATGTAATAATATTGCATTGTTTTTATGGGTCTGGAGGTTTCCTTTTTTTTGTTTACAGATGGCTTCATGGGTTGATGGGGATTGAGTATGTCTTGTCAATTTTTTTTTATTGCACAGAATATTTTTGTTGTGTTTGGTCTTACGATTGTATTTGGGTGTATACTGTTGCTAATTGCTGTTATGATTTAAGGTGATTAGATTATTTATTTAACTTGTTGAGATCTACAATTTGGTCGTCAATTTTGTCGAGTGGGTAATTAATTCTAATATATATATATATATATATATATATATATATATATATATATATATATATATATATATATATATATATATATATATATATTATATATATATATATATATAATATATTATATATATATATTCAGGCAAACTACAATTTAAGTTTAAAAGTACTGTCTGATGTGTAGAATAAAAAAAAGGATAAAATTTTCAATTTTCTAAATTTTTATTTATATAGAAATTATTTGATAAGATTCACATTATTTATAGCTACAAGCTTAAATTAATTATCACTAATTAGTCTAGCTTTCGTAGTCAGTGATCGACTTACTTCTTCAGGACTGAAAATATTTTGTGATTGATGAAAAGACTTTAACTTCGTTGGATTTCTGGCAACCTGGTGTGTCTATTTATCGATGACGCTCTGTTCCTAATTTCCTTTCATTTTAAATTTTCTTTAGTATTTTGTTGAGTACTGTAGACATTTTTAAATATTTATTTGTAGTATCATCCATGGTTATTTCTCCTTTTTGTATATTTAGATTGGCACTATTTTTTATTATGAATGATTCGATGAACTTCCTTTTGTCTGTATTTTGTATGGTTTGTATAATAGTCGGAGAAGCAATATTGATGGTGTGGCTTGAACTTTGCCGATGTTTAACTAGTGCAGAGGTTTGTTTGTCACGGTTTAAATCATTTTTATGTTGTTGAAATCTAGTAGTGAAGTTGTTAGTCTCTCCTATGTATTTGTTGATGCAGATATTGCAATTTATTCTGTAGACTCCTGAATTTTTGTTCTGACTAATATTATTAGGTTTTAATGCATTTTTCAATATAATATTATTTGTTTTTACAGTATTTATATGTTCCGGTATATATTCTTTGATGGTGCTTTTTGGTAAATTTGGTACTGGTAATACGTTTGAGAAATTAACAGTATTTGTATCTATTTTTAAATATTTATGCTTTGCTTTTCTTAATGCTTTATTTATGTAATTTTCTGGATAGTTTAGTTTATGAAAACTATTTTTTAGTGTTTTTATTTCCAGGTTTAAATTTTGTGGACTACATAACCTAAAGCTCTAAACCTACTTGGAGACACCAACACATATGCATCCTTAAATAAAAACCCATTAAAAAACTCGCAGCAACAATTCAATAATTCCCTAAATAAAATCATCCCTACACAGAAGGATCTCATACAAAGATTTAAAGCCTATCTACTTTCACTATCAAGATTCTATGCAATACCTAAGCTACACAAAGAAAATATCCCTCTACGACCAATAATTTAAAATATAAATTGTATAACTCAAAACTTATCAAAATGGTTAGCTTCTAAACTAAAACCCTTCCTTGGAAACATATCTACAGCCCATCTAAAAAATTCAAAAGATTTTGTTCAAAAGATCAAAAACCAAAATTTTTCCAATTTCCGTCACATCGTTATTTACAAATGTACTGTAGAATTTACTTTAAATTTATTGGAACAACATATAAATGATCATAATATTGATATTCAACCAGATTTTAATACCATCAAAAAATTAATATCCCTTACTCTAGAACATGCCTATTTTTTCTTTCAAGATAAATACTATAAACAAATTTCCGGACTTTCAATGGGCTCATCTTTATCACCTATCATGTCTAATATATTCATGGAGTTAATAGAAACCTACTATATATTTCCACAATTTCCTACTATAAAATGGGTAAGATATGTGGATGATGTCTTCGCACTAATACCAAGGAATATTAACACAGATTCTGTTTTAAACTTTATTAATGAAATACACAACGACATCAAATTTACAATAGAAAAATCAGAAAATAATAAAATAAATTTCTTAGATGTACTCATCACCTGGAACAACGAAGAACCCCCTTCTTTTAGTATATATCGTAAGCCAACAGCAAATCCATCCTATATACATTGGTTTTCATGTCATGACGTATCAACTAAAACAGCCGTTTTGAGTAACCTATTCCTAAGAGCATATAGGTTATGTAGTCCACAAAATTTAAACCTGGAAATAAAAACACTAAAAAATAGTTTTCATAAACTAAACTATCCTGAAAATTACATAAATAAAGCATTAAGAAAAGCAAAGCATAAATATTTAAAAATAGATACAAATACTGTTAATTTCTCAAACGTATTACCAGTACCAAATTTACCAAAAAGCACCATCAAAGAATATATACCGGAACATATAAATACTGTAAAAACAAATAATATTATATTGAAAAATGCATTGAAACCTAATAATATTAGTCAGAACAAAAATTCAGGAGTCTACAGAATAAATTGCAATATCTGCAACAACAAATACATAGGAGAGACTAATAACTTCACTACTAGATTTCAACAACAAAAATGATTTAAACCGTGACAAACAAACCTCTGCACTAGTTAAACATCAGCAAAGTTCAAGCCACACCATCAATATTGCTTCTCCGACTATTATACAAACCATACAAAATACAGACAACATTTCTTATATCAACAAGGGCAAAGATAAATAGTAGCAAATCTAAAATGTGGACTAAAGATTTTAAAGGTGCAAGAGAAACACTATTAAGAATGTTCTAAATTTTAAAGATTATAAACAACGATTTAAGAAAATTTAAAATGAAAGGAAATTGGGAACAGAGCGTCATCGATAAATAGACACACCAGGTTGCCAGAAATCCAACGAAGTTAAAGTCTTTTCATCAATCACAAAATATTTTCAGTCCTGAAGAAGTAAGTCGATCACTGACTACGAAAGCTAGACTAATTAGTGATAATTAATTTAAGCTTGTATATATAATGTGAATCTTATCAAATAATTCTACTTAAACTTGTTATTAACAAGTAGAGTCTCTCTAGAAGTATCTGGCATCTTGTCATATCCATATGTGACTCTTAGTTCGGTAAGTCAAAATTTGGATAAGCGGATCAATAAATTTAATTAAGTAAAAAAGGAATATACTATAGCTGCGTTTCCAGAAGCCCAAGTACAAAATCAACTCGGAAACGCTTTGATTTGAAAAAAATTACATTAACCAATCAGAGAACAGGAAATTTGAGTACCTGGAAACGGCCGAGCGCGCCCGTCGGATCAGCTGACAATTGTAAACAATACTCTTATACTTATATGTATCTATTTTATGAAACGATACGATATATTAGTATCCTTAATATAAAAGTTAACTGAAATATTAAAAATTTTGGCAAGCCATTTCCGACACATGTTTTGTAAAAAGATTTGTTTGTAAACAAAGTATTCTTCCGCGCAGCCCGCCCGTTTATTAATTCCCCAAATCGAGGATTTAACAACGGGCGCCTGACTGTGACGTTTACGTGACGTAGAAGTGCGCAAACGGGCTCTGGAAACGATGCATGTGCGCCTGTGTGCCCGCCCGGGCTGCAGTCAGGCTTCTGGAAATGCAGCTTATATAAAGTTCTACGGGTCTTCAAAGTTTAGAAAGCTTTTTTTCAGAAGCGGGTAACGTGTTTGAGGATAAGAGATAATGTTTAACTCCACAACATGGAGAGCAACATATTTTCCTACCCCACAACATTTCAAAATTCAAATAAGTTCATTTTAAGTAAGAAAATTATGGAATCTTGTTTTAAAATTTTAAAAATTTTTGCTTAAACAGTTTAGTTAATATTTTGTTTTGTAGTAGTTTCTACTTTAAAGTTAATTTCTTTTAATAATAATAATAATAATAATAATAATAATAATAATAATAATAATAATAATAATAATAATACCCTGTACAAATTTTATTTATCCCCAGGTCTAGATTCTAGAGCAGGATTGGCAAAAAAAAGAACAAATATTTAAATCAGCTGATTTTTTTCGCATTCTTTTTTGATTAAAAAATCATGATATTTTTTTTTATTATTATTATTTTTTAGGCCACTTTTTTTTTCTAAATAATTAATTCTAGCTATTACCTAATTAATGATAAGTATATTTCATCTACATCATAAGTAAATTCATCAATGTTGTTTCAAGTCATTTTTAATAAAGAAATAAATAAAATTAGAGTTCTCAGATATTATAAAGTATCAGTTGACAATTGTAAACAATACTCTTATACTTATATGTATCTATTTTATGAAACGATACGATATATTTAGTATCCTTAATATAAAAGTTAACTAAAATATTAAAAAACTTTTGGCAAGCCATTTCCGACACGTTTTGTAAAGAAATTTGTTTGTAAATAAAGTATCCTTCCACAGCCTGCCCGTTTACTATTTCCCGAAATTGCGAAGGATTTTTAACAACGGGCGCCTGAACTGATTGACGTTTAATGTGACGAGAAGTGCGCATAACGTGCACTGGAAAACGATGCATTTGCGCCTGTGTGTGCCCGCCGGGCTGCAGTCGGGCTTCTGAAAACGCAGCTTTGTTTTCATATTTAAAGTTTTTTAGAAAGTATAGAATCGAGGTCCTTTTAAACATAAATTTATTTTGCAATGGATCAACGATTCTGTATTATTGTCATGCATTATTCACAACTGAGTAAATGACAAATCAATTGCTGAATTTTATTGGAAAGTACATTGATAATAGAGTTAGAAGATCGGTTATTTCAATTTGCTTAAACAATTACAGATGATCGAACCGGAACTTCCAAAACCGGAGGTTCCGGCCGGAACCTGGTTTCCGGTACAACCCTAATATATATATTATATATTATAATATATATATATTATATATATATATATATATATATATATATATTATATATATTATATATATATATATATATATATATATATATATATATATATATTATATATAAAATAAATTTGTATATGGATGGGGTATGAAAGAATTACGAGGTGGGGGTGCCAGGAAAGGTGTTAGAATGATGGAGAATGGAGAGGAGTGGAGGGTGCCCCACCCTATTATAATGCGGATGATTTGGTTCTGTGTGGTGAATCTGGAAGAAGAGTTTGAGAAGATTGGTAGAGAGATTTGGGCAGGGTATGTAAAAGGGGGGGCTTGAAAGTAACATAGATAAGAGTAAAAGGTTAATGGTTGTGAGTGAGGATAGCCTCAGTGTGAAGTTATTTTAGATGGCGAGCAGCTGGAACAAGTGTCCGAGTTTAAATATTTGGGGTTTGTGTTGGATGAGAAGGGAACGGATGATGCAGAGTGTAATAGGAAAGTAGTGAATGGGCAGGGGCAGGAAGGTGGCTGGTGCAATTAAATCGTAGGGTGTAATGTAAAGGGACTAAGTCTTGATGTGCTAGGTCTTACATGAGGGTATGTTGTTACTGGTGGTTATTTACATATATACGTATACTAGTGAGAACTATGGTCTGGAATAAGAAGTATAGATCTAAAGTCAATGTGTTCAAATACGCAATCTTAGGGGTGTGCTAGGTGTGGAGAAGGAATTGATAAAATGAGGGAATGAACCGTAATTAGAGAGTTGTGTGGTGTGAAGAAAGGGGTAAAGGAGAGAATAAATGAAAATGTTGAGATGGTTTGGTCATGTGGTAAAGGATGATGATAATCGGTTGGTTAAGCGGGGATGTATAGTGGTAAGTGTTGGGAACCGACCGGTTGGGAGACCGAAGAAAAAGTGGAATTGAGTCAGTAAACGAATGTTTGGAGAGAAATGTGGTTTGGCAGAGGAGAAGAAAGGTGCTGAATAGGAGAGAATGGCGGGTTTTGTAATGGGGGTATGGTTGTGGCCCACCTGGGCCAGGGGATGAACCTACACTTGAACTTACATAGTGTGGACCATCGCGGTCCCATGAAGCTTTGGGTGGATTTTCTGATTGCAACGAAATCTTTTACTAAATTAATGGTACAGAGGGGGCGGTAAAGGCCTGGGCTTTCCTTTTCGATCATTTTGTCATGTTCTCCCCTATCTGCTTTCTTTTCTGATGCTTGTGCGCACCCTTACTCCCAGTCTCAGGAAAATAGATAAGAAAGAAAAAGAAAGAAAGAAAGAAAGAAATATAATATATATATATATATATATATATATATATATATATATATATATGTATACTTTCTAGTGAATATATTATTAATATATATATATATATAATATTATATATAAATATAATATATATATATATATATATATATATGATATATATATATATTATATATATATATATATATATATATATATATATATATATATATATATATATATATATATATATATATATATTAAAGTGTCACTTTCTAGTGAGAAGTTGGGATTGTTGCAGTAACCATGAGGGATGTAGGTATTTTTTTGGATGCTTTTAGAATTATTTTATTGAGTATTGTATTGCTTTGTTGAGAGAGCAAAAGTCAGTTTGTTTGGAAGGACTGTAGATCTATGGTAGTTCTATTAGGCAAGTACCTATAAGCTTGCCAGTTTGTTTTCTTATAGTTGAAGTATTAAAAAAAAAAAGAAAGAAAAGATGCGTGTGTGTGTAGGGTGTTTATGCTGAATTGGGATTAGTATTGGAATGTAATCTGAGGTTAGGGCATAAAAAGTTTGTCAAGTTGTAGTAACTTGAAACTTGAATTTGTGGGGAACAGAAAGAGATATTGGGGTATGTGGAGTTCTGGTTATGTTGTAAATGTCATTGAGTAGGTTGGTTTCTGTTCTTGAGGATATTAAGTGAATGTAAGTTGTGCAAGTGTATTGGTGTGTGTTTGTGTTAAGCCATGCGGGTGATGTGCATTGAAGTCCACGGCTAATATCAAGTTATTATATTGTGTTAAGGGTAGGAACCGACCGGGGCCTCGGCCAACCCCAGCCCGCCCAAAAATCAGGAAAAAATGGGGTTTTCTACCGGGGTTAACTGTAAATTTACACTAATAATAGAGGGTTAAATCAAACATAAAAAATATATTTAAATTCATTGACTACTTTTTTATAAATTGATGCAAAATATATAAACATACCTTAAATATAATCAATTTTTTTTTTGGTTTTACTATGATTTCAAATTAAAATTGAAGCCAAATTATAATTTTTCCGAGTTTTTAACAAAAATATTCGAAATTTGATATAGGCTATCAAACGAATTCGAAAGGAAATAAATATAATTGTTAAAATATTAATGTATTTATTTATTTAAAGTAAATATGTTCAATAAAAACAATATTTTTGAAATCCTTTTCAAAACCTTCCGGGAGTGGAATTTAAATTTTTTTATTTTATATATATATATATTTATTATATATATATATATATATATATATATATATATATATTATATATAATATAATATTAACATTCTTTTAGAAAATCAATTATTTTCTAAAAATTTCTTTCAAAAATAATTTATTTAATTGGCAAAATGAAATGGTAATTCCTTTTTTAAATTAAAATTATTGTTACTTGGAGGATATTAAGTGAATGTAAGTTGTGCAAGTGTATTGGTGTGTGTTTGTGTTAAGCCATGCGGGTGATGTGCATTGAAGTCCACAGCTAATATTAAGTTATTATATTGTGTTAAGGGGGACAGGTCAAGGATATGATCATGTGGGCAATGTTGTGATGTAGATGGAGCAATATAAAAATTTATTAGGTTGTACATTTTTCTATTGACATTTCTATTGATTGGCAAGTTGATATTTGGTCATTGTTTGTGAGGAGTTGTATATGATTTGTGTTCTTTTGGAATTGAATATTTTGTGCCTGCGTAATAAGGCTATGTTTAGATGGATTTTTAGATCCTTGTTTTAGAGGGTTGTGTAGTTTGGAAATTCAGAGAGTAAGTGTTTTGGGCAAACTTGGATTTCTGTATAAATTGTATTAAATTAGTATGTGGTATAGTTCTTTATGTTTATTTTTTATACCATTATTTAATTGAAATACATCAATTGAGCTATAAGGGTGGGGTATGTAGATTTATGTGGGAGTTTCTGCGTAAGTGGCAGGACCATGATAGAGAATAAGCATTTGGGGTTTGAAGGTGTGTGTACTTTATATGAAACCAGAGTTGGCAAGAGTTGCATAATACGGAGGCCTTATCCTCGACCACATTTTCTATTACACTTAGGACAGATATATGTTCTCAAACCTGGATTTGATTCTATATCATGATATATATATATATATATATATATATATATATATATATATATATATATAATATATATATATATATATATATATATATATATATATATATATATATATATATATATATATATATATATATATATATATATATATATATATATATAGTGCTTTACAAAAAAAAACCAAGCCCATTTGTTACATAAAAAAACAACCCATTGCTGTATCTCAGTAAATATAAGGTCTAGAGCGAAAAAATTTGGTGCACCTATTAATCACATCTAGTATGAGTGAAAAAAATTGTTATAGCTAATGGTTTGAAGTCGATTTTTTGAATTTTTGGAAATTTTTATCATTTTTGAAAAATTTCACAAATTTTCAGCCTTTTTGAGCGGCCATTTTGAGACTTTTCCAGCATTCACTGCATTAAGAAATTTATAAATTAGTATGATATTTGATTCATTCCTGTTGGCCCCATCCTTGATCTCATTCCACACCAAATTTCATGAAATTTTATGTAGCCCCTCCTACCCCCCCCCGAAAACTTTAGTTTGACGCTCAAAAAAAACCACTTTGCATGAAAAAAAAAAAAAAAATTCCAAATTAATTGAAAATGTGCATGTATATGCGTTATAACTCCTATCAACATGCTGTATGGTTGTTTTTTTCCATCCGTCAGTGTGGGGTCTGAAAACCCCCCTGAAAAAAAAATGTAACAAAAAATCCCACTTCCAAAAAAAAAAAAAACCATGTGTTTTTAACATTATTGTATATATATATAGTACCGTTATGTAAAAATAACCCATTTACCCTATTTGTGCCAATAACTATTAAACTAATTGACACTGCAGAGTTTTATAATAATTTCTTAGAACGCTAGTCCTAGGCTATATAACCCAGGAAAAAAAAATTGTTTGGTTTTAAAATTTTTGGAAAATTTTATTTAGACCCAAAATTTTTTTAAAAAATAGTATGTAAAAAAAACATTGTAATGTAAAAAAAAACCCATCTCCCAAAACCCCCTCTAGAGCTGTAATATGATGTTATTAGCCATTTTAAAATGTTTTAAAGGTAATTAATAATAAAAATGAAGGAAAAAAAAAAATTAAATTAAAATTAAAAAAATACAAAAATAAAAACATTTTATCTCCTTAACTAATAGATCTTGATTTGAAGGTTGGAGCTCGTTGTGAGCTGGTTAAGTGCATTGATTTTGTTGCAGTTTACATCCCCAACACCCCTTAGACCTCACTCCTTGAATAAATTTTTATTTACATCCCCTACCCCCCCCTCCTTGAATAGGTTTTTATGAGAATAATTTTCTTATTCTCTTTATAAATTGCTCCCAGATCTTGCGAATTTTGATCTAAGTCTGGTATCTGATCTTAAAAGAATTTCCTGGTGCCAAGGTATACTGCCGATAGCCCCAATGAATATATGAGAAGCTAAGAGAGTTTCTAATGGACATAATTGTTTGGTAGCATAAATTCCATTACCTCCTTCTTCTCTATCTTGCACTCTGTGCTTTTTTTCTATTTTTCAATGGGGACGCCCCTCAAGGGTGTCCTTAAACTCATTTGGGATTGTTGAACCCTTAAAAATGAGTTCTACACCATTGAAAACATATATAAAGGTACTCTTTTGACTCAATATGTAGCTGGAGACAAAAATCCTGTCTGGCTCCGGTAAATCGGTTCATGTGCTCCGGCACTTAATTTAAACTCATGTACTGCTATTTCAGTTTGTTCTCTCCATTCACTTACCATTTCAACCTTCCTAAGTCCTTGGACGTGGCAGCGTGAAACCTCGGGCCCAGGCAGGCAGTACCTCACATCAACCACAGTAGCAAAGTTTGAAATAGATACCTTAACCTAGAAAACAGCTTAAACACTAAAAATATAACATGTAGGCACCGCAAACACCAGTGACACCAATGCCCTACAGGAACTGCTTCCAATCCACCGGTAATACGGGGGTCGATTCGCAGACATCTAAACAATCTAGTCCAACACCAAACTCGAGACATGTCCTTGAAAAAATTAAAAAATGGCTCAGGTGTTAGAGCATGTGCCCCGACCGCAACTAACACCTTCAGCGCAATACTTCGATTCCCTCACACCTCGGGAATCAACTCGGCATACCTCAAAACATACTATTTGACACAAAGTTCAGCTCTGTAGCTCGATAAATAAGCTAAAAAAGTTGTATAGGTGCACTATATAAAAGGGGGGTAGGGGTACTAACTCATACTAAACCATGGTAGGAGTGCCTCGATTCTGTTATAAATCACGAGAATCGATTCCCTATACCTTATAACATAGAATTAGACACCTTACTATACAAAATATAATAATATATACAAAAAGGTTAAAAAAGTGTTTTTTTTTTTATATTACTTTTTATATTTTTTTTTTTTTTTTTTTAACTTTTTTTTTTTTTTTTTTTTTTTTTTTTTTTTTTTTTTTTTTTTTTTTTTTTTTTTTTTTTAGACCCCACACTGACAGAAGGAAAAAAACAACCTTACAGCATGTTGACAGGAGTTATAGCGCATATACATGCACATTTTCAATTAATTTGGAGGTGGTTTTTTTTTTTACATTACACATGGGTTTTTTTTTAGGTACAAGTTGGATGGTATGTGTGTGTTGATGGGCTGCATAAAATTTCATGAAATTTGTTCTGGGATGAGATCTATGATGGGACCAACATAATTTAATTCAATATTATACTAATTCATAGATTTCTTGATGCAGCCACTGCTGGAAAGTCCCAAAAAATCAGTCAAAAATGAGCTCAAAACCTGTGAAATTTTTGAAATTTTTAAAAATTTCCCAAAATTCAAAAAATCGACTTCGAACCATTATAACACTTTTTTTCACTCATACTCGATGGGGTTAATAGGTCCACCAATTTTTTTGGTTCTAAACATCATATATACCGAGATATGGAGTGGGTTTTTTTTACATAACAAAACAGGTGGGTTTTATTACATAACATGACTATATATATATATATATCTTATTATATATATATATATCATACATATATTATAATATATTAAAGGAAGATATCTATTTCTGTAAAAACAACTATATATATATATATATATTATATATATATATATATATATAGTGGCGTATTCAGGGGGCCCCGAAAATTTTTCTAGACACTAAAAAATTTAAGTATCATATCTGTTAATAATATAAAGGTGCTGAGGTTAAATTAATTTTATATAATTCGTCGCTGCCACAAGAACAAATCTCGTAAGTCCTTTAGTTAATACTAAACTTGAAGCCATCCAGAGAAAATGCAACACTAGAATTTCAGCAGATTTTTTGAAGAATTGTAAGCGTATCAGAAGTTGGTATGTGAAATTGCTGTACCAAGGTATTAACAAGTTCCAAAAGTAACAGACTCCAATCTTCCCTACTCCGACCCACAAAACCCTATGTATTGTACATCCCTTTTTATACAATTTTTGCATGATTTAAATATCAGCATTAGGAGAGAGTTTTTTAAATCATAAAGACAATTATTTTCTTCCTGCATTTGTTCATAACCGAACGGTGTAATGAGCCCATATGAGAAGATAAAGAGATTGTGTAACATTTTACAAGGCAGATCTCGAAAGCCCAATTAAAGATTTTAGTAAAAGCAGAATGGGATTAATGGAAGTTGAAATGGCATTACAATCACAGATCATTCAAAAACATCAATACACGAGACTAGTTTTCTGTTCGTATGTCACAATTTTCCAAATATTTACATATTGTTTGGCAAATACTGGCAATTTACTCGTGTCCTATGCGTTCAGTAACAAACGAAGCTTTTCACATTAAAAGATATACTGGACTTTTCCCTCCTCTACATACAAGTCGAAATATTGACATAAAACACTGAAGATGTTTATCCCGGATTTTGCTCATCTCATGCCGGCGTTAAAGTTACCAATTTAGGTAAGATGATTTTAGTAATTTATACTAAATACTCCCATTTTTTCTTAGAAATTTAAAATTTGTCCTTCCATTTATATATATATATATATATATATATATATATATAGTATATATAATATATATATCTATATATAATATATATATATATATATTATATTTAATATATATATATTATATATACTTATATATATATATATATATATATATATATATATTATATATATATATTACCGGTATATATTATATACGAAACGATTTTGTCTGGCCCCCCTCCGAAAAAATTTTCTGGATACGCCACTGTATATATATATATTATATAATTATATATTATATATATATATATATATATATATATATATATATATATATATATTAAATTATAATAAATATATATTATATTATATATATAGGGAAAGTGTCATGTTCCCGTTTTGATTGAGTGACGTCACACATCGCTCCTGGCATGTATAAATTTCTAGCACTTCTAGCATGGCATATCCTACATCATAGAATACACCCAATATTGGTGTCTACCCCTATGTTTTAAGGTATAGGGAGTTGATTGCTGTGGTTTATAACGGCATTGTGGCACTCCTACCATGGTTTAGTACCCCCCCCCCCCCTTTTCTAATCTCTTTTCATATGGTATATTGTGTCAAGAATGCCCAATTAGTATCGATGTGTATATAATCGTCCTGCTGATCGATTCCCGTGGTTTATGATGCAATCTAATCACTCTTACCATGGTTTAGTATCAGATAGTACCCCTACCCCCCTTTTCTAATGCACCTATGCAACTTTTTTATTTCTGGAGCTACAGAGCCGAGCTTGGTGTTGGCTAGTATGTTTTGATGTATGCAGAGTCGATTCCCTCTATTACCGAGAGTGTAGTTTCAACCTTTGAGGTTTTAGAACGCATCAACACGCGTTTTATGTGGCCGGCTTACCCTTCGTCATATTCAAGGAGGGGGTGTAGGGGGGTTTAAACCTATTCAATGAGGGGGTATAAGATGCAAATTTATTCAAGGAGTTTAGGGAGGGAGGGGGTTATTCAGCACAGCAAATTTCCTGATTCAACACACCAGTTACATCATCACAAAATCAGAACACAATTTAAGGTAAATAAAAAATTTTATTTTTATCTTAATTTCATATTAAATTTTACTTTTTTTTACTATTTTTAATAATACTTTTCATAAAATATGCTTTAAAAAGATTGAACTAACATATGATGATATATTTTCACTCTAAAAAAGGGTTTTTAAATTTTGGGTTTTTTTCGTTATATTGGTTTTTTTTTGTTTTTTTTTATCTAAATAACTATAAAAGTATTAAATCAAAACAAATAATTTTTTCCTGGGATATATAGCCTAGGCCTAGCCATTATAAGAAATTATTATAAAAGTCTGATATTTAAAGTAGTTTATAGTTATAGGCAAAAACTGAAAAATGTTTTTTTTTTTTTGTAACAGGACTATATATATATATAACTATATATATATATATATTATATATCATTATATATATATATAATATATATTATATATATATATATATATATATATAGTATATGTATATATATATATATATATATTATATAATATATCTATATATACAGTGGCGGCTTCGTCCAGGCACTGCGGAACTGCAGCCCCCCAAAAATTTCAGAACTAAGCCACAACTACTAAACAGTAATTTGTTATTTCTCTCTAATCTCTTCTGCTCTCTCTCTCTCTCTTCTCTCTCTCTCTCTCTCTCTCTCTCTCTTATATATACAATATATATATATATTATATTATATATATATATATATATATATATATATATATATATATATATATATATATATATTATATATAGGTAAACATATATTATATATATATAGTATTTACATATCTTATTATATATATATATATATATATATATATATATATATATAGATATATACCCGGTATATATATATATATATATTTTTATATATACATTTATATTTTACATTTTTATCTATATATATAATTTCTGTCGAAAAATTTATTCCATAGAAAATAATGGGAACTTCAAAAATCTTTTGTTCCGAAAATAGCTCTATACCGTATATTTTTACTTATGTAATCCGAGCGAGATGTGTCACCGTGATCGTAGCTTAATAAAGGTAAGCTGGAAACCAAAATGTTAATTATTGTTGCCTATATTTTTTTTTTTGATAACTTCAAACATTTATCCTTTTTAAGTTTCGATCATTTTTGTAATTTTTTACTGATCGTTTTCAAAACATTTCATTCGCATTAACTGTACATTATATATATTATATATATATATATATATAATATATATATATATATATATATTATATTATAATATATATAATATATATATATATACTATATTAGGGGTGTACCGGAACTGAAATTTTCAGTTCCGGCCGGAACCGGAATTAGCCAGAATCACAAAAAAAATTCCGGCCGGAACCGGAATTTCTTATGAACTTTCCTTTAACTATAAAGAAATGTAAAAAAAAAATATTTTATAACTTTCAACATAAAATTTTATATTTAGTACAACGCCACTTACAATGAACATATGGAAAATTCATCAATCAATGAGAATATATGGAAGTCCAAAATTTTAATAGTAAAGGGAGAGTCTTGTATTTCTAGAACAGGGGAAACCATAAAAGAGCAATAGATCCAAGCCGTGAAATAGGAGTTTTTGAGGAGGTTTTTTTCCCCAAAAAGATTTGGCATATTCAATGACCCCAAATCACAGATAATAATGAATTTTATCACAATGAGTAACCAGTCATTCACAGTCACAGAAGAGAAAGTATTCATAGAACTTATTGCCCATCTTCAACCAAAATATCTTATTCCTATTATAAAATATTTTGTAGAGAAAATGTTACCAACTTCATACAGGAAATTGAGATCAGCATTATTCGAGAAGTTATCTAAGGCTGATCAGATATCCTTTGCTGCAGATATATAGAGAGCTAAATAATTCAAACGAGTCATTTATTTCTTTAACTGCCCTCTGGCTTACCAGCGAGTTTGAAAAAAATGGACTTGCAATCCATTGCAAGTAATTTCCCAGGTTTTCCATTCTGAAATTAAAATTCAACTAAATGAGTTTTGAAATTACCATGAATAATTGGGAAATTCCCTCCTAACATTATCCATTTGATCCTTCGAGATGGAGCATATAACATGAAACTTTGAAATGATTTAGCAGGATACACGTTTTTCTTGTTTTATACAAGTTTTTCTTGTTTTATTCATAAACTTCAATTTGTTATTAAAGATGCCTTATTTTCTCAAAGAGCAGTGTGATTTAATAAAGAAATGTATGAATATTTGTACAAATTTTCAATCATTCCAGTTTTTAAGCTGTAATGAACTTAAATAGAATACAAAGAGACTTGGATCCACATCTTGGCAAACGCCTCTTATGCAATTCAGATGTTATACAAGGGTGGAATAAGCACAGGATTTGATTCTAGAAAGACTTGAATGTTGAAAAGACCTCTGCAAGTTTATATTATAGAACAAATCAATCATTTAAGATTTGACTTTGCTAATAAATGGCAAATAACTTGAAAAAATGTTCTAAGAGTTTTTTTGCAACCTTTCTCATGGTTACGTGAAACTATAAGGCAAAATGCAATTATAATCCATCAATTATTCTCGCATATTTGAGGCTCTCAGCATATTCGTCTCTCAACTCTGAGGATGACAGTAGAGAATAAAGAAGAGCTGAAGAAGGCATAGAGTTTAGATTTATGAATAAAAAGGAAGAGGAAAAGGATCAAATAGACATATATTAAAACAAGATAATTGTTTTAAATACTATAGTAGACCCAAGATACAAACTGACTTTTTTTCTAATGAAAATAAGAAAACTGAGTAGAAAATGGATGCTTGAGGAAATATGCAAATAATTGAAGGTAGAAAGCGATAATAGTAGTAGCAGTAGCAGTAGAAGTTTTCAGGCGATGAGTCAT
>JABUQX010010608.1:0-17500 GCA_015478945.1 Trachelipus rathkii
CGGAAGTTAAACATATCTATCTCGCGAGTTACACTTTTTTCGCCCCATTCTGTTGATTATAGCCTGAGAAGAAAACTCTCGAATTGGACCGTTAGTTTACAGGCAGTAGTGAGAATCTCTGGTTTTCCTCATTACGTCGTTTTATATACCTGAAACATATATCTTCGCACATCCATTTGCTTTAAGATAGTATGCTTCCAATTTTAGTATCTCTGCAGTTATAATCATTTCAAGAATGTAATTTCAAAGCGTGGATCAAGAACATGGTAGCAACGCACAAGATTCTTATCACTAAAGTAAATGCTGAATCTATTTTTCCATGCTGATACCCATGCTGATACCTTAGACCCAAGTCCCTCAAATAAGTTTTTTTTTTTCTGACTTCTTTCTAAAAAAAAAATGCAATATCATTTTCATATTTGGGATTATTTCCGATTCCCATTGGATTCCTTGGTAGCTCGAATAACATTTGTACACATCAAAACAAAATTTTTAAGGGATTTTTAGCTAATTTTTCAACCGCAATGACACTTTTCATATCAAGCTTAGAGATGTATTCACTGCAATATAAATGAAGACCGTCTTTGCTTCAAAAAATTTTTTGAAAAGGCTATATGGATACTGGCATCACATCTTTGGTTTGTAGTATGCGCTGTCAATAAATCTGTGCTGTGGTAAATTAAAATCTAGTTTGATATTCTTCATACTTGGAAATAGCTGGGGCGAGTGACATTAAAATGACCGACGATTTTTTGCATATTGGACTAATTTTTTAGTCTCTTTGTTTCAAATATGGCATTCATTGAAACTAGTGTCATAAGAGTGTTAAAAGGCAAGTGGTAATTTCTCGGAATCATGCTGGTATACTCCTGCAGCCTATTAGGTTGCTGTTATCCCTTACTAATGAAACATGAATTTCATTATCAGGAATTGATTTGAATTCTTTCCATAAACATTTTTGACGACAATCACTTATATGTAGATTGCTGGTGAGATATGTGAAAAGGTGAAAGTCGAAGGATGGCATTTATATTCATAGCTCCCAATATTGTATTACCAAGCTACACTCAAATATTTCACTTGCTCACTTACGAGGTCACTGGTAATTAATTTATCAAAACATTAACATAACATGTACTAACGGAACATTGGCCAAATGTCTGCCATGTCTTCAAAATCCCTAACGGATGATATTCTTCGCTCACGTAATAGATGCGCCGCTCACATCTGCTTTAATTTAAGCATAGAACTTCAGGATAGTAACTGAAATTAAAATCAAACGGCAGACTTCGAGAATATTGGTCTTTGTGAACTATCATTATAAGATTTCGCGAACCAACTAAAAAATTCAACTTGTTCCCAGATTTGCGTTTCACCTCAAGAATCTCGGCTCTAAACAATCGGTGGTTAGTTATAATTTTGCCGACGTGTCGATTCCCCCGATTCCGATTCCTAAATACAGCCGACTTGTGCGTTCCATGACGTTTAGGGAAGACGAAGAGAATTGTATAATGCGAATATTATATATAGATATAACGGGCCGCACCGGGATGCCTCATGTTTTACTTCCCCGGCTGCAAGACTGCCGTGCCATAATCCGAGAGCGTCGGCGTGTCGAGTACTACCTATACCTAGTAAATATATTATATATATTATCTATTATAATATAGCTTCTCTGACTACGTTCCCATGTGCCAGCTCAGTATATATTCCGTACTGTTTCTTTCCTATCTATTAGAGTCTGATGGCGTACCATATATATTCTATACGCGTATACATAGTTCCCGGTGACTTCCCGACGTTGCACCCTACTCAAGAATTTTTACCACAAGCCGCCACTGTATATATAGCTAGTATATTATACTATATATAGATGTTACTATATATAGACCTATAGCGTTATGCTTCTACGCCACGTTATACCTATCCTATGGCCTTGTCACCCGTCCTGTTCTATCCCTTACTATATATAGCTCAGCTATAATAGTTATAGTTAGTACGATTTAGCTATATAGTAGGTGTATACTACTTTAGCCTATAGTATATAAATATAGTATGATTTATGTGATATACTAGTTATACAGGTCCTATAGGTCAATATAGTACTATTATATATATATCTGTACTACGGTCTTAAGTATAATTATCTAGATATATAGCTATAGTAGTGTATATATAATATATTATATTATATATTACCGAATTTATACATACATTATTAATATCACAACTACACTGACCATAATGTTCAAATGTAAAACCTTAAAAAGATCTTGAGTTCTTGGACTCCCATTCTAATATTTCAGAAACTGAAGAGCCCATATATCAGCAGACACCTTTTGGTGGAGATAAGTGTAGGACAAATTTTGGATAGCATGGGCTGCCAGATAAAGTTGTCTCACCACAATACCCTGTCTCACTACGAACCTGTTTCCGTTGATGGAACTCGCCACGGGAGGATCTGGGTGGACTCGTCTCTACTTGATAAGCTCATTTACGAATACCCCTCCTTCATACCCAGCTTCAGTTCGGCTCCGTCGTGAGCGTTGTTATTAGTTGCATCCGGTCTTCTGCAGATTCTAGAAGCAAACGAGGGCATGCCATTATCTACTCTCAGCTCACTATTATGCTGACATCTAAGTTTTGTATCTTTTGGAAAGGGGTACATCATAGATTGCATAAGAGGAGAGCAGGAGGAAGATCACATATAATGAATAAGATGTAAATATCTTGCTCAGTGTATGTGTCTTTATTATCCCTCGTATATTTGATGGTCTCTCGCTGCTCACCACTTTAAGAATTTACAAGAATAAATAGTCTCTATCTTTCTTAGATCGACTTGCCACTTTATTTTTATAACTCTTTTTCAATGCTGCTCCTAAATTTGTTGCTTTTAAAAAAAAACTGTTATTTGTCTGCACTGATTGCGTGCGCTATTGCCTCTTGGGATCGGCGGACATGGTATTCTCCTCTTTGAAAATGTCTTTCTTCGCATCGTTGCGGACTAGTTTTCACTCTTCTGGCGCTCTTATAAGTGTAGAACATTTGCGCGACCCCACCCCTTATGCAGATTGATCTATATTTATTATACTAATTAATTCGATTTTAGTATAGCTGTATACTACTACCAGTATTTACTATATGATTATATATAGTTGTGACGTATACTACTTAGGTATATATTATATATTATGATATATATAAAAATGTAAATTTATATAATCCTGAAGGGTCTTTATTGTATTATCAGCAGCGAGTAACTAGTCTACTAGGCACTTCGCCAGTAAATATGACATATCCTCGCCTCATAGACTAGATAATGTATAGTACTAATATTTTATACTATCTCTTGTAATAATATATATATATATATACTACTATAGTATTAATATTATATTATATAGATACTCATTCTATATATCTCATCTGTCCACCTACGCCGCTACGTTATTACAATGTATCGGACTTCTATCGAATGTCATGTATACGCGCTCTAATCCTGCCTTTATTATGTAATGCTTATCTAGGCGTCGTATTTCTTTTAATCTTCCTAGAACAGATTGATTTACCATTATAAATAGTGGTAGGTTAGTTTGGTTATATCAGCCTGTGAAATAAGTACCCTTGTTCTGTTCATTATACTATCCACGCCTTAGTATCATAAGATTATCTGTCAGCCTACGCGTTTACCTGTCATATTTATACTTCTCAGCACTAGTACTATTACCTACGTATCTCAGATACTTCAGCCCATCTCACGTATATGAGTTCTCTCTATTTGTATTTGTGTATTTGTTCTGTGGTTGGCTTGTTTGTATCAATGTTTCTTTCTCACTCTAAGCTATCTATTTATACTACCAACCATCAGGAGCGTAGTTAGTACGTAATTTAAAAAGTGTAAGTACAAGTACAAGTACTCGTAAATGTACTTGTCTCTAGAGCTAAACTCCCAAAGTCAAGAATACCTTTTTTTTATACTAACAAATACAGTTAGGCAATGACTTTTTCCAATTTTACAAGAATACAACTAACTATACCTATTTACCGACCTTCGTATATATATATCTACTGATATTAGTATTGTATCAGTACCAGTATTTGTATTCAGTGAGTACTTGCTAATAAGGTAATATAACTATTACTATAGATACTGCTCTCTACTAACTTACTCAAGCCTACTGACCTCCTAATTAAGGTTCCTACCTCCCAATATCATATCAGTGACGGTATCGGTCGCATCTCAACGATGCATACCAACTCATCCATCATCTATTCATCACGCCATACCTATCTCTCGTCCAAGACTGGAGTTAGCGTGCGCTAACTATCCCAAAAATAATGAAAAATAGAAGGTGGATATGAACGCAAGACAGAAAAGAAAGCCCGCCTTACCATCCCCTTTATTTCACTCCGAAGCCTTATTGAGAGCTACCTACGGTAAAGTCGCGAGTCGAAAAAAAATCTACCGCGTAGAGCTTTTCATGGGACCGCGTATTCTGACCGCTCACCTATGATTTACTCTCGGTCAAGTGTGGGGCTTAGTTATTCCTCTGTACAGTGGGATAGCAGCGATACGCTCCCTCACAAAACTCTCGCCATTCACGTCCGTATGTATACACCTTTCTTCACGCCTCTGCCTCAAACTTACATTTTCTCCTCCAGGCAGCTTTTCTCTCAAATATTTAAGTTCGCACTTTTCTTTCATTCCGTGATAAAAACTAAATCAGCGTATTGGTATACCAACACACTCACCACCCACTAACATCCGTTTAACCAAGGTCCCGCCGGACCTCATTCCGACTCCTTCTCCAGGATACCAAACGATCTCAACGTTACTTATCTTCTATTTCTCACATTCTATCTCCATTCTCGCCAGCCAAACAACTGCATCTGAATACGTTTCATTCCTCATTTGATTAATTTTCTTTTCACACCTAACACGCCACTTGTAATTTAGATCTAGATTTAATTAAATTGCTAGCAATCATTTACCTTTCATCACATTTATGTCACTACTATCCATATGACTAACACGATCCAACAACATCACCCTCATGTAAGACCCTTGCACACTCCATAGCTTAGTCCTTGACACATCCACCAAGGAGTTCACTTGCACCAGGCCGACCTTAGTGGCCATCACCACTTCTCCACTATTCACCTCTGCACAATCATCCGCTCACTTTTCATTACGAACAAGTCCTAAATATTTTCAAGTAGATTCAGACACTTTTTCAGCGCTGGTCACGTATAATAACAATAACTGCTCAGATCTAAGGACTTTCCTCACTCAGCAACCAGTAACCTGTACTCTTATCTACGTTTACCTTTCAAAACCCCTCGCCTTTAACACACCTGCTACCCGCAAATCTCTCTTACCAGTCTCCTCTTCAAACTCTCTCTTCTCGATATGTCGTCCACACAAAAACCATAGTAAATTTCCGGCAACTAAAGCAAAAAAAAAGAAAATAAAAAAAAAGAGCTGAAAAAAAACTGGTAAATGAAAAAGCCAAAGAAAAAAAAAAAAAAAAAAAAAAAAAAAAAAAAATAAACAACAAAAAATGGGTAAGAGTTTCACTCTTTCTTACTTCACCATCATTTCTATCACTATCCACCTTGTCACCCCTATCCTCTCTTATTTCTTTCATATACCTGATCCTTAATATACAGATTGGATCCCAAGGAGAACATTAGCACATTCCCTGTCTCACTGCGCCTTTATGAATATTAAACCAATCACTTTGCACTCCTTCATTTATTCTTTACACACGCTTCGCGTATCGTCATACCATTACTTTTGATTCCATTCCGAAGCTTGCCACCAACACCATATCAATACACCTGCTATAGAGCTTCCCTTATTAATCCTATCATACCATAGCCTTTGTTGCAAATCCATAACATCCTAAATAAAATTATATAGTCTTCTAGCGCTCCCTCATTTCTGCCCAATCATTCTTTGTGGCTATCAATATGATCAGCAGAATTTTTGATCCAAACAAACCTCTACCAACTTCTAAAGCACTATTGTTTTCCTCCCAAATCTCAGTCTCTGAGTTATTCCGAGGCACTCTTCGACCAACCCATCTACAACAAATTATCTTCCGGTACAACACGATACGCTGATAATAGAACTCTATCCTCTACCTATCCAAGCTCTAGTTATCTTTCACCCCCTCCTCTACCCTTATATAAGGGTACTAATATGCTCTCCCCGCCTAGTCCCCTCCGCACGTCTCTTCATACCCCCTCCATAAACCTCTTGTTTATCACAAATTCCAAAACTCCTAATGTCAAGATCACCATTCTCGCCATAGATATATTGATATATAGAGTCCCCATATGATCAGATTATTATAGCCTAGTTAGTGTACCTGGCCACCCCACTCTCCACATATACGCAGCGCTGCGCCTTTCCCTACGTGGATATGTCGCTATCGCTCGTGTTATAGCTCATATGCCTCTCGCGTATTACTACTGACTTATTAACCTATTACACTCCATTCTGTCGATCCTCTCGAATTTTTACTACAGACTCAGTACGGCGCTTCAACTCTCCGTGACTCCAATCTACTCTAAGATAGACGAAACTGAGTAGTGACTTCCTCGCTCACCTGCCAACTTCCCCATCGACGGTTTAGTTTCGCCCTCTGGCCTCGCTCCGTGCCCCGACAATATGCTCCTGATTTATGACTGTTCCCATCTACCGTGTTATGCATCATCCCGGTGTAACGTGCCTCTGTACAGCGTTCACCGACTCCGTACCGTCCCCCCGCTTCTTTTGTGTGCCGGTGTTGAGTGGTTGTACAACACCGTAGGTATTTCGGTATATCCGAGTCTTAACATTGCGCATGCTGGGATTACGATACTTGGTCACGGCCGAGTGCTCTAGCTTAACGCCCGCGGCATCATCCACTTTAGCACGCACCTGTACTCCCACTATATTCCGCTCCCCACCTTATATCTGGTACCTTCTGCACGGCTTGTATCGCAAACTCATTGTTTGTGGTGGGCCTGACCATTCTCATCGGCCGGGCTCTTCAGCTATTATGTAGGAACGAGCGTAGAGCACGTCGCTCGGTATCCACCTTCTCCGCTGTTTCTATCGAACGTTGCTGGTCGACTATCTCGTGTCTTCACCCCGCCGCCGCTTATTAGGCGTTGAGTACTATATATTCGCCCGGCTCAATGTGTAGCCGCCTATACTTATGCCTGGTGACCTGACGCCACTACGGACTGCTCGCTGCGGTATGGCCTCTGCGTACTACCCCACCTGCAGTGGGATAATCAGCCGCCGCCTCCCTTGAAAGTCCGACAGCGATGAAGTGACTCCGGTTGTACAACACAGCCTTGGCAGCCTCCCTCATGAGTGGAACTATCTGCTCGAGCTAACCCTCCAACCGCACTCTCCAGATTGGTACTCCAGACATCGCCCCCTTTCGCTGCACGATCGCGCGTCGGTGTTCTGCTCATCGGGCGCTCCATATGCGCGGCATGAAGCACTGTACTGTCCGCGATCTCCTACTTTATTCGATCAGTGTAGCCCGATGGGCCGAGTCATTGCGCCCGCTCACCCATATGCGCGGGTCGGGCCTAACACCGTCTCTCTAGCTTAGCGCCTCTGAATGCCGTCCGCCTGTCATCCGACTCGCCCGTTCCCCTAGGGCTTTACGTCGAGGTCCGCACTGGATCAGTAATGCTTTTCTCCCCTGCCTCTGGTTTTTTCCCAGCCTGTCCACTGAGAGGTTCGGGACCGCGTGGCTGGCTTAGTATATTTACGATATAGAACCTACCTACGCTTCTCATTCCTATGGGGTGGAGGCGCTATTGCCACTACGGTGTGCTAGCATACTTATGCTTAAGCCATTACGGTGTCGTACGGCGTATGCTGATTCCCCCCTGCAGGGGGCCAGCACGGCGGCCTGATCGTTCTCTGTCCTTCAGCGACGCTTGCCACGGGATCAGTAAGGCTTTAGGGTGTTGGGCACTTAGCCGCCGAGGCGTGGCACACCTTATAGGCTCGTCGTTCACATATCCGAGGCGCGCTTCATTCAGTCCAGAAGTACTCGACGGGTCTGCGGGCGTACCATGTTCCTTCCACCGGTTGCCCTATATGGACTGTTCACGGCTTACTCATGTACCCTAGCCTAGCGCTCACGGTGTGAGTCTACTAATGCAAGCGCTGCGTATGATTCTCTCCCTTGCCGGCTGTGCTTTTTACACTACCGGCCCAGTGACATAGCGTTATCACTCGGTCACCGGTTCTGTCTTTAGGTACTCCCGCGTCTGCGCCCTAATATCACGGTCGCCGTCTCCGTTGGCCGCGCTTGAGTTATAGGTCGGGCTGCTTTGCTGTACTCGTCACGGGATGTACTCGTTACACCCTATACTATATCGAGCCTGGAAGTCCGATTAGCCGTAACTTATATGCGCGCGCCTACCTGAATACCTTATAGTACGTTGAGCACGCCTACTCTCCATCTGGCAGCTGCCCCCTTCAGGTACCTCATACTTTTATCTGCCGCCTGCTCATATCTTACGCGTCCTAGTGCCTGGTATTTATCTATGACGATAGATGGTTAGTATCCGAGTAGACGTGATACGGGACGCATTTTATAGCGTATATGATATGAATATAGCTCTAGACGCGCCGTTACTGCCGCCGAGCTAGTTCACCTCTAATCATTATGATCATATATCCTCATATCCTCTGATAGCTCTGCTCATCGTATCTATCGCGTGATAGAAATTATACTGCTCATTCTCCTCTGACTCTACCTACCCTTGTGCGGGTACCTCACCTTGCTTTTAAGGCTACCTGCCACCCTATTTGTCTTATAGTTGGTATTACTATATACTATCTACGCCATTTTCTCTCTATTCTAGCTGAGTAACTACTGCCTAGGGACGGCTCGTGTCGTAGGTCCCGGCGAATTACTCGTGGTTACAAATTATAATATTATATTATTATTAGTTAATCTATTACCATAATTTATAACCTCTGGATAGCTAGATACCTATTCTATACGAGCTTGTGGTTCTGAGCGGGTGAATCTGGAGAGCAGAGCTTGAGCGGCAGGTATTTGGGCTAAACGAGCATCTTCGGTAGTCGGTTGGTGTGTACTTACGGATAGGCTTTGAACGAGATAAGTCAGCGGCGTGCTCTAATGATATAGTTGTATTGGTTGTTTATGGGTTGTTGGAGGCTAGCGGTACGGTCTCTCGTGGTGATACAGTGAGGCTATGTTATTGCTGAGGCATTTCTCTCAACACAAGTGACTGCATGGTTTCTATGTATCAGTCTGGAGGACTATTATACATTGTTGCGACGCAATATAAGACGGTCTCACGGTAGTGAGGATGCCGAGAGTGTGGTTAGGGTTTACACTCTGTGGTTCTGATCTGGTGAATTGCCGACAGGGAGATGGGTTGCGGCTGCTGTCGATTTGTGCCAAATGTACCAATCTTGTGGTGATCTTGTCTCGCCCTCGTAATTCATGCGGGGCTACCTTGTACAGCTTTTGTGAAGTGCCCGTGGTGGCGCATACCCTAGCGCTGGTTCTGTGGTGCTTTACAGTTGGAGGTCTCCATGTTCAGTTCATCCCCTCTCCTGTCCACGCCTGTCTGTAGCCAGACTGCGCGCGTATTCTATCGTCATTCATGACTGATCACCTCTAATGAGTAGTAGAACATGGATCTCAGCTGGTCGTGTGCTAAGTCTCGCGTGGGAGCTGTATCGCAATCGGTAGACTATCTATCCATACAGGTCTTACTCAATTCGTCGCTGAGTCACGGCTCGTTATGCCTGGCCTCCACACTCGGCCGCTAACCCCTAACACTGTCGTCTACTCAGAAGTCGACGTGCATCGCTGGCCTCTTTGCTTAACGGGTTGTCGCGTAGTAGACCGGTAATTTCGGGTATGTAAAAACTGATATGTGCCTGTAATATCGACGGAGCGTACTGTACGAGCTTGATATCGGCGTGTTGTGCACTAATCACCAGCGGCGGCATTAAGCTATGTTGAAGTGAGGAATAAATGAGTAAAAGTGGACGTCGCCTGCGTAGCTTGGTCATTCGCGTCCTTGTGCGTCCGTATATAGCAAGCCCTCCCACCGCTGATCACAAACGGATGGGACACGGATTCGGGCATGCATAGTCTAGTCTAGCTCCCGCGTCGGGTCCGGATATGTATAGTGAGTCGCGGTGTGTGTCGGAGGTCTCGACCGCGGTCCGGCTCATCATGATCGTCGAGATCTCCAGTTTATATCTATCCTCGGAGAGAAAGAGCTAGGAACTTTGGACGTCACGCAAGTTCTTCTGACGGATCCGGAATCTCCGCTGTCTGCCAGGTAAAATCAGTATAATTCGAGGTGTTATGTTAGTTCGTGCCCGCCCCCTGCTGGTGTATACGTCGGGCCCTATACGTGCATTAGAAAGGCTTGCCCCATGAGATATGAGTGACATCGCCCCCAGCTCGGTGTTTGTCTGTCTCATGTAAGAGTGCTCGGCGAGGTCGGTGCTCGTCTAGTAATGACTTTGGTGGTTGGCTCGGCCCACCTGACTGAGTCCACCAGGTGGATGGAGCACCCGCTGGAAGGTCACTCTGTCTGAGAGTGCCTAATAGCTTTTACTGCATTCGAGGGTTATTCGTTATCTCGTGATGGCTCCCCGCATTTATCTCACCCGATATCGATGACCCTAGTCTCTGCGGGTACCTGCGAATCAACATCACCTCCTCGGCTAATTCAGGTTTCAGTGTCTACTTCCCTATATTCTGTGCGCCGTCCCGCACCGTTATCTCTCTTAGTACTGCTGTGTAGTACAATTCGCCTCTCGAGGACGTGCCTCTCGGGCTTGTCGTCTCACGTGGGTCCGTCCGCAGTCCGATGAAGTCTCTCTGTAACTTTTCATTTGCGATAGAGTTTAATAAGCTCGTTAGCATATATGACATGTAGCCACTCCTTAGTATACCTTTTACTTTCTGTCCTTAGTCGGCTAATATTGAACTCATTTGGGTCTACACTGGTGGGGTGATACTCCTGTACTACTGTTTCTCGGCCTAAAATGTCTTCACCGACTCACTTGCGACCAAGTGAAGGAATCATCCCACTGATTGTGATACATCTGTCATGCGAGCCCTCAATTTTGTTGCACTGGATTGGGCTCGCACCGCTGGCGCGAATGTGATACACTTGCATCTTGCAGATCGTTCAAAATCCGCCTCCCTCATTAATGTCGGTGCTTGTTGATAGATGATAAGAAAAGGATTAACTCATAATCACTGTAACAGCGCTGTCCTGGCTTATTAGAGGAGGTTCATGTATCCACATTTCGTCTTCCTTTTCACGAAAATATTAGTTTAACTATCGACCTCGACTTAGATCTCGCTTTCCTTACTTACCTTCTGCGCTCATCCAATCGAAATCTGTACGCTGCTTGTAACTTTGAGATTGCGTAACAGTGCCTTACCGCGTCTCAACAAAACACCCATTAAGGGCAGCAGTTCTATCGTATGGCAACGTAGTATGAGCTCCAAATCAATCTATTCCATATAAAGTAGGCAGTAAAAAAGTCGATACTCTCTGGTTGGAAAACTCGAACCACAGAGTCTAAGGGTGAGAAGGCTACATTCTTAGATTACGCAAGTTCTTACCTGCCATATGCGTCGATATCACCTCTTTTAAAAGCCTCTGAAGTATTCATCTGTGCTCAAGAAGATTATTCTTTCTTGTCGTCTATGATATATTCGTAATCTGCTTTAGCGGACATTCAACATTTTCAAGTTCATATGTTGTGAATCATATATTTAGGTGTCTTAACGACACGGGGTAAGTTTGTTGCCATATGCTCTTGGATTCGCCAACTCGTTGTAGGCAATATTGCCAATATATTACAAATCTCCCAACCCTAGCTCCGATGAGGCTCATCCGTATAGCAGTCTTTTTCGCATCTCTTTGTGTATGCTATTGATCGGTCAGACTCTATCACTTTTGCTAGCACTTAACTGTTGTATGCATTCTCGAACGTCGGCGACCATACTTCATTAGCAACGGTAGATAATTCACCGATAGGGGACCTTCCAGTCCTAGACACTCTCCAGTCGCCTATTGGTATGTTCTTTGTCGTGTGCCTTACTAGTTGTCTGTCTAGTCTGTAGTGCGTAAGTTTAATATCTCAATCAACTTTACGGCTGCTACATGAATTAGGCGTGTACCACGTCAATGGCATCCCAGTGAGCCTCTTGAATTCCCACTGTCCGCTGTACCATGAGTTTCTGCAGTGAAGACAATTCCGGAAGCTCAAACTGGTAGCCAGTCAGTTTTTCAACCTCAAATTAGTGGTTCATTTGTTTGCTGTGTCGCTGCTGTGTGGTCCCTTTCTACACACCTTTACACAGAATTCAATGATCAAATCAGTAGCTTTGTTAGTGTCGCTCGCTGTGCCTGTACGGGCCATATCCTCATTTTTCCTCAAAAAAAAATTCAATTTCAAGGTTAGGCCATTTATAGGCTAGATCACAACAACGCCTAGTTCAGGAAACTATTAAAATAAAATTTTACCTCTAAATTATATGCCTCTAATTTCTTAATTTTTTTTTTATATATAAAATTTACCAAAATTAAAATATGTATTCCCCACATGAATAAAAATTATTTATTACATAACCGGCCTAATTCAACTGAACTCGTGATTCCAACAGGGAACATCAAAGGATACATACTATACAACTTATTTTATTAGACTATTGGAATGCTATTGATGCATTGAGTCTCGTGATCTGCCCTTAAATGGACTTCTATTTTGTGCTAAATTGTATGAATCGTAATAGGGATAACATGTGTAATAGTCAGATGGAAAAAATATGTTGAATAGTGAGAAGAGGAGTAGAGGTGTAATGGGTAATGTATTTATAGTAAATTAGTTATAAAATATTTGATTTATATGGGGCTACGCTGTGACTAAACAAAGATTGAATAATAAGGATTAACGGTAATTAAAAGTATGAGTGGTGTGGTGTGGTGTGAAATGTGTGTTAGTGCTTGGTATGTGGGAATAAAGGTATGAGTAAGGGGGAGAGTAGAGTTATTTGCAATTTTATGAATATGAGAATGATCTTATATGGTTTCAGAGTTCTTTAGTAGGTAATAACTATTTGGTTATGTTTTTACTAAGAATTCTTATTGTGGTTTAATTGGTGTAATTGTTATTGGACAAGGTCACAAGAGTTGTTGTTATAGTAGTTTTGTGTTATACTGTAAGCTTTTATATCTGCATCTTTGAGAGGTAATTTAGTATGGGAAAGACTATGAGCTACGATATTTTTCTTGAGATAGAGTACTAGAATGAAGTGTTTTTGGTGATGGAGTGGTTGTACATAAGAAGATTATTTCCATACAAGTATTTTTGCATTGTTTCTAAATTTGGTTTGAGGGTAATACATATAATATTTGGGTTTGGATCTTGTGTGGACAGAGAAAATGTAGATTGGGTTATAATATAACAGGTGGTATCTATGTGAGATATATAAATTGTTCGGGAAGAAATTTGATATAGATAATATGATAGATTAGTGAAAATGAGGTCGAGATATGATTGTTAGTGCATGAGGAGAGAAGTTATGTCGTGGTGTAGTAAATACCTTTCATTATATACAAAACAGAGTAGATTCTCTAAGTATATAGAGATTGGTATAGGTAGGGGAGATGGTTAAAAATCTGTGAAGATTAGTTATATCAGTCTTTTATCTCGTGTGGAAGTACTCGCTGTTTTGGTGCTCGATATATTCAGTGTGAGTGGGAATATTAGGTAGGAATTAGCTGGTATCATAGGTATATGTTGGTTCTTACTGTAAAAGCTTTATGATTAGTCCGAGGTTGTGCGGATTCTGAGATTTTGGATATGAATTTAGTAGGATTCATAGTAGATAGGAGATAAGTTGGTGTTTATTCCATAGAGTGTTTGCTTAATATAGCTAATAGTATGTTTTATTTAATAGTTGATCAATAAGGTAAATTAGGTGACTTAAGAGCACGTGTGTTCTCACAAGATTAATATCCATAGATTGGTGTAGATATAGAAAACATTATTGTCTTAATGTAGAAAACTGAATATGAGCAATATGGATATAGTAAATTGAGATGAAATCAGTGTCTTGGAGACAGCGTAATTGGTAATGATATAGTGGAATGTAGGCTCTGTTTTATGTATGTTTAGAAGGTAATAGAATGTTAAATCTGTGAGTGGTGGTATTAATGGATAGATGAGTAGATTAGCTTAATATGTGCCGATTTATAATGTTTTCAAAAAAGATTTCGGGTGTGGTCTGTTAGATGGTGATCTACATGCAAAGTTGCAAATTGATGTCTGCAGCAGTGTGTGTTGCAAATAGAGATATAAATAATGTTAGGCTTTGGATATAGAGTTTGTATGTATTGATTGAGGATAAAAGAGATATATCTATATGTTATAGTCATTACTGTAGGGAGATAAAGAAGAGAGTGATAAATTGATATCTCGGTTTCGGAAATGAGAGGATGAATGGGGACTTAGAAAGGCAATTATAAGGAAGCTTTCTAGAGAACAGTAATAGCAGACGGATTGTGGTTAAATAATAATAGGATGATAATTATGAAGGAACACTGGATCGATTAGTATAGAATTTAAATGTCTAATATTTTGGGATTGATGTTTGTTATATGATAAAATGAATTTATTAGTGTTTTGTTGAGGTGAGCATGTATAGGAGAAGAACACTTCGACGAATCCTGTTGATTATCATTTAACAGTGAGAATGAAACAGACAGCTGTTTTAAGGTGATTAGTGAATGTGTGTTCTCGTGGTGTTTTGGATTGTGTCAAAGATAATAGGAATAGGTATCTACTGACATCGATGTCTGGGGAGATGAGAGTATGTAGTCGAATGGGGTAGTGAATATTTTGGTGCATAGAGTAAATGTTAGGATTTAATAATGTTTTAGATATCGTGATCATAAATCTCTAGAAGGTATAGACAGTCTATATATTTGAAATTACTGGTTTGAAATATTGATCGATAGATATTATTAGGGGATGGTCATATTTTTATATTTACTAGGTTAACTTTTGAACATTATACCTGTTACTTAGAATTATGTATGTATTATAGATTTCAATTGAAAAGTATGTAGGGTATATTTTTTTGTGTGGCTAACAAAAGCATTTCATGAATAAAATAATATAATATGATATAAAACTATATAAAGTTGTAAAAATTTGTATTTATTCTTTATACTTTCTAATATAGCACTTATGTAAAATGTCGAGACTCAAAAGTAAGTATCGAATAATTTTATATGTAAATTTGTACTGTTTGGTAGTCCGGAGTACGGATACTGGAGTCGGCGTCGTTTATTTTTAATACGACTCCGCATGCACCTTGCAATAAATACTAAATCCAATAACATTAATGTCACACTTTACGGAATTAGTGCTATAGATTATCTAATTTTATTATTTTATGATAATACATCAAAATCTAAAATATATAAAATGCTAAAAGTGAGATTACTTTTATTTTGTTAATAAATGCCAATAAAAGTCAGCATATAACCGATAAGATCACCATTGTTATAATGTAATTATTATGACTTATTTGATTAGTTAGTTTTTATCGGTTAAAGGCGTTATAATATAATTGTGGCACCGTGTGTGTTGTCTGATGTTTTTAGATGCTCAGGGATCCATATTATGTGCTAGTACTGTCCTGGAATATATAATATGTTTTTCTATGAATATTCATTAGTCCTCGATTTTGGATGCATCTTTGTATAGCAGAGTTATTAGATTGAATTTATATATATATATATATATATTATATATATATATATATATTATATATTATATATATATATATATTATATATATATATATATTATATACTATATATATATATATATTATATAATATAATATATAATCGGAATATATAGTACTGAGGGTTCTATATTTGCAGTGGCGCATGTGTGCTAATTATTTTTATTTATATTTAAATTAGTTTTAACTCTAAATAATACATGGACAAAATGTTCTAAAGACTGATTCGAACGTCCGTCATCCTGGTACCTCTATCACGAGAGTCGAGGACGCTATCCATTGGGTCATCGAACCCCTTAAACTATCAGGAAGAACTCATTTATTTTAAAAGAAATGGTTAGTCAATGAGCCTAAATCGTTCGGTCGGGTAGCTACTATTATATATATATATATATATATATATATATATATATATATATATATATATATATATATAATATTTCTGTTTTTTATATATTTTATATATATATATATATATATATATATATATATATATATATATATATATATAACCTTTCCTACTTGAAGGAGAAATAATTTTCGGATAGCTTTCAAACTTGGAACACATATAGCTGGTAGTGTTACCGTAGAGGAGGTGAGTTTCACATCACCGTACCAGATGCAAATGGATGTTGAATTTTTAAGCTTGAATATGGCGTAGCTAGGTGGAAAATAACTGCTTACATGATTCGTATAAGGATTTAGAGTCTGATCTGACTAGTGAGGCGGATGTCTGAGCTGCTCCGGCACCGACTGGAGCCGAATCTTGAAACCATATACAAACGTATAATACCCCGCGTCAAGTATCTTTCCCTATGTTAACGATCCCTATAACTTGATTTTGCTGGTTTCAGAACCCTTAAATTTATATGATAACTCCCTGGAGGTGGTTCCGTACTATAAAAAGAGAAGTGAAGGAGAGACATATGGATTGCATAAGAGTAGAAGACGGAGAAAGGATGACAAAGAATTAAGAACAAGTCAAGATGGAGGAGTCCCATAATGGAGTGCAATGCACCGGAGCCTTTGCCGGAGCCAGAGTTGAAATCTGATTACAAACCAACGCATCATAGTTCGAGCAAGTTATCTTTACCTATGTTTTCAATCCCGTAGAACTTAATTTTTTGGGTTTCAGAACCATCATGAGTGTCTGAGAGACCGACAAAGAGGGGCACCGACTCCTGAGTGGAGGCAGAATGAAGTTGGAGAGGGAGGTGAGCCAGAGTAGTGCTAGACATACATCAAACTTGATTTCAACTTGCGTGATGTATGTTACAACAAACCCTATGCAAGAATGAATGCAAAGCTCGAATACGTTGTTCTTAATACTTTAACAGTGGTAACAGTGGTAGTAGTTCATGTAGTAGTAGTAGTAGTCACCATAGTCAGTATTATTTTGTTTTCTTTCTCAATATATATATATATATATATATATATATATATATATATATATATATATATATATATTATATATATATATATATATATATATATATATATATATAATATATATATATAATATATATATATAAGGTTGATGATGAACGAACGATGATGAAGGATGATTCCATAGGAGACAGAAACGGTAGGGTCCCACACGATGTGGGGACCGAACCCCAAAATGGTGTTTTACCCTTAAAATGAAATT
>JABUQX010010608.1:22500-23763 GCA_015478945.1 Trachelipus rathkii
AACCTAACCTATCCTAACCTAACATATTGTAAGCTAAACTAACCTAACCTAAACTAACCTAAACTAACGCTAACCTAACCTAACCTAACTACCTAACTTAACCTAAACCTAACCTATCGCAACTAACGTAGCCTATGTAGCCTAAGCTATTGCCTATAATATATATATATATTATATATTAATATATTATATATATATTATAATATATATATAATATATATATATATATATATATATATATATATATGTGTGTGTGTGTGTGTGTGTGTATATATTCATTTTCCTGAAAAGCTAATGTTCCAATTGCGATATTTTATACAATGAATTTATTTTAACAAAATGTATGTTCAAATATGACTTAAGGCAGTAAAGCAGTATTTTATAGTATGTTCATACAAAGACCATATTTTTATACATGAAGGTATTTGCACGTTAAATTTATATATAATATCATTTTAAATATGTCAAAGCAATAAAGCAGTAGCGTATAGCCTGATGGGATAGGGCGAGGAAGGGGTGTTTGAACCATTGTTTTACTGCTTTACTACTTTAGGATCAATAAAAAAAAATTTATAATAAGAAAATAGCAATAAAAATTAATAAATATTTTATATTTTGAAAATGAAAAGAAAATATCAAAGGTTCCTGATTGAAAAGAACATGGTGTGTACATATTATTAAATTCATAGTTAAAAGGAGAGAGGAATAAGGAAAGCGGCCGTATAATTAACAAGTTCTATAGGCTAAGATAGTATGTTAAGTTGTGTTACGGTTGGCTAAAGAAATGCGAAAGATAGGTAGTTAGAGAGTGGCCGTATAATTAATAAGCACTTTATGCTAAGTCTTCAATTATATAATTATATATATTATATATATTATATATATATATATATATATATATATATATATAATATATATATATATATATATATATATATATATATATTATATATAATATATTATATATATATATTATAATATATATATTATATATATAATGTTCGATACACGTTGCTAACTTGCTACAGTGAATTTAATTGAACCATCACCTTCCTATTATTAACAACTTTCCAACTTTAAAGGGTAAAACACATTTTGGAGTTCGGCTCCACATCGTGTGGGACCCTTCCGTTTCTGTCTCCTTATGGATCATCCTTCATCATCGTTCGTTCATCATCAACCCTTATATATATTTTATATATATTATATATATCTTATATATATATATTTACTATAAATATATAATATATATATATATATATA
>JABUQX010010609.1:5000-17637 GCA_015478945.1 Trachelipus rathkii
ACTTAAAACTGAAAAGAATGTCTTTGTATAATATATACGGTCAAATATTACTATATATATATATATATATATATATATATATATATATATTATATATTATAATATATTATATATATATAATATATATATATTATAATATATATATATATATATTATAAATTAGAGTTTATATATATTTTATAAGAAAGCTTAAATTTGTTAAAAAGATTTTCCAACTATTACGTCATACTTTCACCATTTTCTATGATCCACTAATTATAATAATTTGCCGCCCCAATATATATTATTTTACTATTTATTAATAATATATAAAGACTTATATATAATATATATATATATATATATATATATTATATATATTAATATATTATATATATATAGGACTTTTATAAGTGGTTGACTCCTTTAATATTAGGAAAGTAGGTTTAGGTTAAGTTTTGGGTTAGGTTTAGGTTAAGTTGGGTTTAGTAAGGTTTAGGTTTGGTGATTAGGTTTTCGGTTTACCCAATTTTAATGTATTTACCAAAATTATTAAAATAACGATTCATTAATTATTGATTTTCGCTCTGGAAGTCCAACCATTAAAATAGCTATATATATATTATATTATATATTATTATATATATATATTATACATATTATATATTATATATAATATTATATATATATAATATTATTTATATATATATATATATTGAAAAAAACTCTTAAGTATTTTTCACTTTGCTTGGAATCGACCTGGACCCTAGCGATCTAGCGTATGTGTTTGCAGCCAAGCACGATGAGCTAATGAAGAACAGACAATACTTCCTATGGTCCAAATAGGGGCATGTCGCGCCTTTCCGCTCACACTCGGGGGGGGGGGGGCAAACAGGTACCGAAAAAAATAAATAATAAACAATAAAAATTGGCAATAACCTGGCAATCAAAATTTTGTATTGAAAAACGACCCCTTAAGTATCTTGATTTTGCAGGTTATTGCAATAATAATATATATATATATATATATATATATATATATATATTATAATATATATATTATATTATATATATTATAATTATATATAATATATTATATATATGATATATTTATATCTATATATATATATATTTATAGTATTATATATATATATATATATATATTATTTATATATATTTATATTATATATTATAATCATATATTAAGTTATATATATATATATATATATATATATTATATATATTATTTTATTTATTTATATATATTATATATATTATATATATAATTATATATATATTATAATATTATTTTATATATATTATATAATTATATATTAATATTATATATATATATATATTATATAATTTTAATAATTCTAATCGTATAATTAAAAAGCTAATTTGAATTAGTGAGGTCTTTATTATGCTTCATTACTTCATTTGTTTTCAAACATTTTGTTTTTCCATCAGAATACTCTTTGGAAAATTTTGTTAAGAAAATTTTTTCAAAAAAAAATTTCACGATTTCGTCCCTACAATATTTAAAGATAATTTTCAGTGTCGAAATTTATGGTTTTGAAGGTGAAATGCTGTTAAAAAGTGTTTTTTTAATTTTACAACTTTTAAATTATTTACAGTTTTCTATAAGTTTTTGTAGGGAAATAAAGATCTCAGTATGCTGAGCTCAACAGACTATCTTTAGTCATGCTGAGATTCATCGAAAAGGTATTCTTCAGTCATGCTGACTATTAAAGGTAAATTTTTAGGTCGTTGAACTCATTAAAATAATCTATTGTCAGGCAGCAAACTTCAAGAAATTTAAAGTTTTATAATCATGGAGATCATCAAAAACAAATCTGCAGTATGCTGAGCTTCGGAAAAAAAAACTTCTCGGCACGCTGGGGCTAACGGGTCACAAAATAATTTCAATGATTGAGAGTTTTTACTTCGTGTTGGTTTAAAGCATTTAAGCCGTTTTTTCGTTTTTTTGCATTTGTTGCTGAAAAAAAATGGCTTAGTTTTGCGGTTCGTTTTCGTCAACGGTAGCGCAACATCGTAAAAATACTCAAGCGTCAGAGAATTTCCTTTATTCTGTGTAATATAGAATAAATTCTGTATAAAATAGCAACCTTACAGACTTAAGGAAATTCCTTAGTTTGGGTTCAGCATATTTATCCTACGATTTTTGCAATAAGTCTGAAAAACGAACGCAATAAGCATTTTTTTTTGGCATAATCAAACGAAAACGGCTTTAAACTACTGGATCGACAATTTTTCTTTACAGTAGTATGGAGACTAGCCACAAATGTGCTGACAAGAAATGGGGACAGGTCAGAATCCAATAAGAATTACCTAACCTAACCTTAACCTAACTAACTAACCTACCTAACCTAAACCTACCGTTAAACTAACATAACCTACCTAAACTAACTAAAGCGGTCCAAATAGTTGAAAACGTAGGTATTTTTTTTTTCAAAAAGCTGTGTCAATTGTTCAAATCTAAATTATTAGAAATAAAAAAAAAAAAAAAAAAAAAAAGGAAAAAAGTAGTATTTAGCCCAAGATTCGTCGACAGAACCGTAATAGCGTTCAGTCGTCGACACCTCTTAACAAAGCTTGACTCTGGTCCCAAAACGCCGACAAATATTTCTTTAAAAATTAACTGGGTCCCGACAGCCATTTTATCATATCGTGCCAACTCGTAACACGTTTAATTGTCGTGACAAAATGATGGACCTTTTAGACCAAAATGAAGTCAAAATAAAATTATTTTATTGGAGTTATAACTAAAATTGGAAATATTTTAAATTTAAAATTTAAATGAAAATTATTTTTTAATTTTAATTGAACACATACATTTATATTTAAAATACCAAATACATAAAAATCGAAAATGTACTTTACTATATATATTTATATAGATGTTCAATTCACCTACAGATTGGATTTGCTTTCTAATAATTTGATTTTTCCACTCATTTAAAATCTGCTCCAGTTTATTGGTTTCATATTAAAAAAGGTAATTTATTTCCAATACTGCCTTCTAAACAGATTTTTATAAAAATCACAGCATAGACTCTAAAAAATAGTAATGAGAATAAAAAAAAATTATTTGTCGGTCATCTTTAGGAAAAAAGTTAAACTCTCAAAGTTGTAAAAAACCCTATAGGATTTGGTTATGTAAAAAAAAAAACGAAAATTTTTTTTTTTTTTGAAAATACAGGATATACCTAAAAAAATAATAATGAAGAATAGTGGAAACGAAACCTGGCGTCTCTTTAGGAAAAAAAGTTACAGCCTCTGAAAGTTAAAATTTTCCCTAGACCTTTCTTAATAATAAAAATAAGTGGCTTGTGCTCGTTTTAGGGCCATCCTAGTCCATCCTAGTAGATTTGTTAATTCTACATAGATTTTCTCTGTGTAACTATACCACAACATATCATTTAGAGGGCCTGAAATGAGCCCTAACCTGGATCGATCAATATTGAAAAAGTCATGTGAATTTTTTAACAATTTTGAGGAGTTTGTAACTTTTTTCACTAAGAGACGACAATAATTTTTTTTTTTATTACTTCCTTACTATTTTTTTAGAGTCTAAGCTGTGATTTTTATAAAAATTTGTTTAGAGGCAGTTATTGGAAATAATTACTAAATAATATTTTAAAAATTTAATTATATATAATTTTTTTTTATAAAATTTTCGATGCTATTCTTATGGCGGTCCGCTAATTACTACTGTCAGGGTTGCCATCCCAATGGTCACTTGAAACCCTAACGGAGATTAAAATTTTTTCTCCTCTTCGCAACTGGAGCACAAAATCCTTCTTCGTCGTAAACATTTTGTATGTTCAATTGTAACAGATGAATCATTAACTGAACAGGGTCAATTTGCTTTCGGAATATTGAATTATATATAGATTTAAATATATACAGGATATCTGACCAGCAATTTCATTTTATAATGCGAAGTGTACTGATTGTGTTTATATGTAATGACGTGTGTTCGTATGTGTGTTTTTGTGTGTGTCTGTCCATATCAATCCATTGGTTTGTTTAAATATACAGTATACTCGCATTTTGATTTTGTCTTTCAATTTCGATTTTATTTGTTTTAAATTTGCTTCTCTTTCTTTGTTTTCTTCAAATAAATCAAGAAGTTGTATTTGCAGCAAATAGACACCGAATTGACTAAAACTAATCACACACTTATGGCAGTTCAAAGTGATTTTATGATGAAATAAAATAAAGGGTTCTTTGTAATGGGATAATATACATCTAATATTGTTTTACTTTTTGCGGGGGAAATTTTTAAGAAAATTAATTTTTGTTAGTAACCTAATTTTCATGCTTAATGATGCGATGGGCAAGTTGCACTTCATATCTGGGGATGTTGAATGTCGTCGCCGTGATGTTTCGGTAAATCTGCCTATTTTAATGCGGTTTTGGAATTGTTTGAATCTTAATATTCGGATGTTGATGCAATATAAGGACTGCCTTAAGTGTGGGTAACGTTTACAATTACTAATTTTGCTTTTTATATATTTGAACACACGGGAAGATGATGCAGTCTCCCGACATTTCATAATAAATAAAAAAATGTAACTATTTTTTATAAGTTAAATTTTAGAATTAAAAAGTAATATAATTATTTTATTGGTTTTGAAATAACCTTTTTTTTTATATTTATTATTGAAATTCTGAAACATTAGTCCAGGCATTTATATTAATAAATCGAATTCTTTTCAGATGTCAGTAACAAAATTCTTGAATATATTACGCATGTAGAACTTTCTTTAATGCGCTTATTTATTAAACATACTAAGATTTTTTTTTGTTTTTTGAGAAAGAAAAAAATGATGCATTTTGTGTGTGTGTGTTGGTGTGTAGGTGTGTGTGTGTAGTGTGTCAACAAAGGTTGCCGAGGTTTACGTAAGTTTACGTATAACTCACAACGCCAGATTGTTTGTTCATAAGTGACACCGATGCCATTTTTTTGACGGATAAGATAATATTCTTTGAAAAATATTACTGTTAGCAATATATGATATAGGTCCCTACCAAAAAATAATTTGTAGGGCAAATTTTGGCTAGTTTTCTATGATAATTTTTCAAATCATAGTTGTAACCGATTCAAGCCGATGGAAAGTGGATCATTTCATCATCATTTTCTTATTATCCCTGGAAGTCGCATATTTACTTAGAAAATGCGTCCATCGTATTTTTTCGCTTCCATTCATATTCTATGAATCTTTTTAAAAATTCACGTTTTTTCAATTTTTTGACCTATTTTTCATGACTCGAGAAAAAGAGCAATAAACTTCTGAAAGTAATTTTCTTCTTATATAATTATATATATTATATTAATATATATAATATATATATATATATAAGTATATATATACTATTATTATATTAAACAAATAGTTTTATATCTAATCCTTAGCAGTTGTTTTTATAGTGTACAATCAGAGAATTCGATTGAACATGTATATATGTATTAAAGTATTCTTTTAACAATTCATTCTGAGCTAAAATAGTCAAGTGACGTCATGACACGTGATGCGCTTCTGATTGGTTAACGGCTTTGTGATTCTCAGGATGTGGATGTTATAACAGGAAATAAAATAAAAATATAAAATACAGCAATAATTAAATAATTGTCAAATAATTAATTATATGTTCAATAAAAAATTTCAGTGTCCTCTACGTCCTAGTGAGTAATGCTATGGATGGTTCGCGCCGAAACTGCTCTCTTTCTACTCATCTCTCACTCTCATCTCGTACTTACTCTTATACTTTTAGATAACGAAGTTAATAGTCGTATAGTAAAGATTGGTTGCTTGCGCTAGCTACTGGCGGTATTGACCTCTCTCTTCTGCTCTCTCCTTCTCATCTCATTCATCATCTTTAGTCTTCTTCTTCGTCTCCTTATCATTCTCTCGTCTCTCTCGTCTCTTCTCGTCGTTCTCATCAAATATTTATATTATATAGTATATATATTATAATGTATGTTACTAGTATATATATGGTTCTTAGTTTTATAGGTGTTATTAGTGTAATTATATTATAATGTAATATATATTATATATATTCTATATGGTATATTCAATTTGGTCCGAATAATTTATTAACTATATATATTATTTTATTATGTATTATTTATTATTATATATATATTTTTATTATATATTATTATTGATTCTTATTATTATTATTATTAGGCTTCCACGGGCACGCTTATATTGATTTAAAAATATTTCATTACCAGATCTCACAGTTATTAGAGTGATGTATAGAGATATAATCATATAGGAGGAGATGGGATATATACGTATCCTTTTCGAGATGGACTATATAATATAATTTGATTTAATGACGATTATGGGGACGCGAAACAGGCAAGTCGTTAAGAGCTTGAGGTGGTTAAGGAAGTTTAAGAGATTATAGAAAAGTGTTGTATATTTCCATTTAAGACGGAAGGGATGGTGAAAATTCGTGGCATGACCACGTGTGGTTGCGAGGTGTAGTGCGTGGTTGTGTGTGTGTGGTGTGATGTTATTTAGGATATAGTATATATATAATTATATTATTTATAATAATATATATATAATAGTCATATATAATACTAAATATTACGTATATATATATATAATATACTATATATATATATTAATACTATAAATACTAATAGTACATATAATACTATATATAAAAAATCGCACGAGCCGGGCGGGCAGGTCGCGGGCGCGGACTTCAGATTCTGCTCGCGAGCCGCCGCTCGAGCAGTCTTGCGTCGGGCGCCGCGGCGGCCGAAACGGCTCGGCGGGCCGCGCGGGCAGGTTCTCTGCGCCGAGCGGGTGCTCGCGGAGATCGAACGATCAACCGCCGGTCACCGAAACATCCAAAACGGGCTAAGGGCACCCCTAAAGACACATCAAAACACTCAACCAGGGTATGTAAAATTGACCTGCATGGCCAGAAAAAAGTCTCAGGGTGGGGTAACAATGGGGTGGAGGTAATCACAGTAACGAACGGAGGCACTTGCGCACTCCGCTCTGAGCACACCTTTCTTCGAAGGAGCGCTACAAAAAGTTCAAGGGGTGACCAGAAAAAATTAGGGGTGCCAGAAAAATTAGGGGTGTCAAGAAACATTAGGGAGACCAGAAAATTAAGGGGTGCACCACGAAAAATATAAGGGCATGCCAAAAAAAGGTCAAAGCCACAAAGAGTACAAGTGCCCAAAAGAGGTGCAAGGTCAGGTAAAGAATTTACGCCCAAAAAAAGGTCAAAAAAGGTCAAGGTGCACGGTGGTAACACACACTAATGGACTCGTGTTCCGGATCCCGCATCCCTTGACTCAACTACTCCTTAATTCTACAATCTCGCCATTACACAAATCGATTAAGCATTTTAAACAACCTTATTATAAGTAAAACATTAGACCGGCCTTCAATTTATTTAGCATCGAATCTAATCACCCGCGCGATAAAGATTGTATTACAAAGAGTCTCATAATTACTTGTTGCACAATTTATTTAAGACTTTCTTTACTAAATGTTTCACGTCAATGAGGCGGTTCAAGAACACAGGGAAAGAAGAGCTAGAGGTTTTTCAATGTAAAGATGTAAGAAGATAGCAGGTAAAGCAGCAGAATTATCATTACTTGTTGTGAGACAGAGTCAAAAAAGCTTCCATTTGTCGATTGAAACGCTCTGACGCGTATTAGTCTCGGGGTCGAGATAATGTTGATATTTTAAAGTCGATATATGAACCCATATTTCTTTCAGAAAAAAGGCATCGCTCATAATACTATGAAGTCGATTTCAAGACAGTGAATACGTAAAATTCTATAATTATTCCCTCGCCAGTCCAATGGTCGGATTTTAATACTCATATTTTAATTTATAAATTTTACAATAGTCACCACCATCCGCCTTATGGCCCGTCTCACGTGCAATCACACCTATATTCACGCCTATCTGTCTCCGAAGAGTGTATTAAATTTAAATAGCTTTCAGCGATCTAGCAAATAATGTCACTCTCTTCATTTTTTCCTATCCAAAATATAATATAAACCTTAAATTAAAAAAAAAACCCGGCGCGAGAACGCAAACGTGGCTTTCTTTTTCAGTTATCGCAGCCTCAAAATTAATACAAATTTTTTTTTTTTGAAAAGAAGTTTCTATTCCTATTTAAGATAATTTACTGCATTTATTAATATTATTTATTATTATTTATTTATTAATTATTATTATGATTTATTGATATTATTAATTATTATTATTATATTATATTGAATTATTATGTTATATTATTAATTATATTATTATTATTGATATTATTTTAATATTAATTATTAATCATTATTATGTATTATTATTAATTATTATTATTATGTATTATTATTAATTATTATCAAGTTATTAATTAATTATTATTATTATCTAAGATTATATATTATTATAATATATTATTTATTAGACTTATTATTAATATACAAATTATTTATTATTATTATTAGTTAATTGATTATTATAATATTTATTATTATTCATTTATTAATTATTATTTATTATTATATAGTTTTTTGTATTATATTATTAATTATTGACTTTTATTATCACAATCATCATAATAATCATCAATTTCCTTTATCCTCATTATTACTGGGTAGAATAGTTAATCCATGAACCCTGGCGTTCTTCCTTGAATTCAGTCCGACTGGGCAATTAAATCACAAACGTTGCGGTTACTCCCCTACCGCTCATGCGTAACTCAGGTCAATTATATGGTGTATTTTAGAATATATCTCCCCCAGAACTTTACGTTTCTAAATCTTTTGGCTTAATGCTAAAAACTCGCTCCTGCTCTAGCATGCGAAAGAGTCACAAACTAAAGCAAAGATTAGACTACGGACCTTCCGCTACTTATCCAACAGCTTCAAACCAAAGGGAAGGCACTGAGCTCTTGTTCGGGGGGGGGGGGGGGCAACGCACTTCCCCATCAGAGCACATTATCTGTAATGGGAACGGCTACAGCAAATAGGTATAATGAGATCGTACTTAAGTTGCCTAAATTTCGGTTAGTCGTAATTAATCGTTTCTATAGCTGAATAGCAGAATTAGACCGATTTATATTATTAGTAGTTATCTGTATCATGTATTAAATTTATTATGATAAAATTGTTATAGTAACTATTATTTACCATGTTTTAAATTTTTATCCATTGGTACTATTCATATTAGCATTACGAGAGACTATTTGATCAAGATAGTTGGTCCTTATTAGCTACTCAAGATTTACTATGCTCATGATATTTTTAGCCAGTTAAGTATTTCTAACATACTTTAATATCGTATTATTACATGAAGATTTTGCGTTTCTATTATATTTAAGTTCACTAATTATTATAAATTTCCATCATACAATTCTTTATTGTATATAGATAGTTTTATTTAATATATGTTAACAGTTAAGCAGACCTAAAAACTTCCATTTATAAAGCATTAAAATTATAATTTCGTATTTCCTGGCAACCACCCTGAGCCATCACATTAAAAAACAATGTTAAAGATATTTACTCACCTAAATTGTCTTTGTTGGCTAGCATAGTTCAATATCCGTTAGTAGTAGAATATCTTCTTTGTTGAGCAAGCGAAACAACTAAATGTTCCTTCACCATCCCACCCCGCCCCGGATATCTTGGGGAACAATGTGCAAAATTATTATTATATTATTGTTTATAAAATATTTTGCATTACAATTATGAATTATCATTATACATAGATGCTGCTGCCTATCATAAATTATGTATGAATTATCGCTATATATTACATGTTTTATTTTCGTATCTTATGGTAAAATTTGTGTGGATGGCTTATTGATTATTAAATTAAAAACAAGGTTTGATTTAAACGTATTCAATCAAAGAAAATTAAATTAAAATTAAATTTTGACATTTTATATTATAATGACCACTGTAAAAAACATTTCTACCAAATATTTCCTTCTCAATTATTTTTTAACATTCCCGCCATAACATAAAATGACAAGGGTAATAAAACAGTTATTATGAATTAACAAGAATATAGTTTGGGCGGAGGAGTGCTTATAAAAATGTCTATTACAAATACTTTGTTGGTTTTTCTTTACTTATACTGGATGCTTACTTTACTTTGTCCCATTTCCCCGCACTATTTACCGCCCCTTTGGGCCCGTCCGATTGAGTCACAGGGGAGCCTTCCAGTTTTCGCCTGGCCTTGGAATTTTGATGCGTCATCGGTGACCGGAAGGAATTGTTTCGAAGTCTTCGCACAAGTATCACAAGCAATCGTTTTCCAATCAGGTCTGTGGATGGTTCTATCTAGTGAGAACGAAAGCATTTCTTCTGTGGTCTTCTCTTGTGCGGCTATTAAGCGGTCTATTTCGCTTTCGTGAGTGGAAGACTCTCCTTGTTCATATTGAGATAAGTTGTCTCCCTCCCCTATTCCCCCGTTTTGGAGAAATTCTTGAGGGATAGGTGGATTGGAGTTTAAGATTTCAGGCCGAGTCGTTGGGAAAGGTTCCTTGTTTCAAATATTGGGTGCTTCTTTTTAGAGTTGGGCTCCTTTTAAAGACGGTTTTTTTTTCACAAAATACTTATACTCGGGAGGAAAATTTGATAACTTTCTTTCGCATAAGTATGACATTTAATCGGGCTTTTAGCTCACCCAGAAGGCTTTTTTTTTTTTTTTTTTTTTTTTTTTTTTTTTTTTGTTTTTTTTTTTTTTTTTATTTTTTTTTTTTTTTTTTTTTTTTTTTTTTTTTTTTTTTTTTTTTTTTTTTTTTTTTTTTTTTTTTTTTTTTTTTTTTTTTTTTTTTTTTTTTTTTTTTTTTTTTTTTTTTGTCCGGTTTTTGGTTTTTTTTTTTTTTTTTTTTTTTGTGTGTGTGTTGTGTGTTTTTGCAACTTGTGAAGAAACTGAGCTTCACTGTTGTTAGAATTAATGCTTTTATTATGAATGATCATGGTATTGGTTTTACACTTTTTTACAATTTGTACATTAGATGTTTGGTTATGTTTCGGAGTTCAACCGTCTGGTGTCGGCCATTTCCTTGTCTAACTAATGATAGGTTAGGTACACGTGGACTAGAAAAAGAGTGGTTACTTGCTTGATTTGCGATTTATTTTCTAGAAGGATTAGACGATCATCTTTCGATCTGAAAAGCTTCTACGAAAGTGAGTTACTAGGTTCATATCAAGCATTAGTTACACATAATAAGTTCTGTTTAAAACATAAAATTAAAGTTGTGGTTAGATGCATCATAAATGGCATCATATAATAACAGTCAAATTCTCCTTCCGTAATTTACCGTTCAAATTAATAAGAAAAAGCGGATAAACTTTTAACAGTTTTATAGGAAGAAATGAAAACATTGCAAGGGAGATTTCTGTTTTTTTTTCTTTTTTCCGTTTATCGTTCGTTTTAATTTCCTTCTGTTTTTTTTCTTTTCTTCCGTTTTTTTTTTCTTCTTCTCTTCTTTCTCTAAACCAGATGACTAACACAACAATTCAGCTAAAGCCTAATTTAGACAGCGCACGCATACGGGCTTTGGACACGGTGGTTCGCGGTTCTTTTTTAATACAAAGACTCCCTCTTTCCGCTTAACAACTGTAGGAATACCCAACTGAAACCTCTACCATTTCCGAAAAAAATTCCCCCTTCCCCGCTTAAAAAAAAACTCTTTCCAGTCAATAGGAAGCTGATTGAGATAGCCTTTTCGCCGTCTGGCCATTAACAACATTTTGGAAAGTGCAACAGAACTTCTTCTTCCTCGGACAGAAAAGAATCGTAGAGTTTTTTTTTCTTTTTTATTTGTTTTTTTTTTTTTTTTTCTTATACAGTTGTCAAGATGAAAATAAGTTAAAATTTGGTATACAGGGAACCCTTTTGAGTAGTGTTACAGGTGTGGTATAACAGCAGGTATTAATATTTATATATATATATATATATATATAATATATATTATATAATAGTTATATATATAATATAATAATATAATATATATATTATATAGTATATAATATATAGATATTATAATAATATACTATTTATATTATATTATATAATGCTAAATAGTGAGAGTAGGGAATCCTGCTTTCACATATATATATACCTAGTTATTATATAATATAGATGTATATATAATATAAGTATATAAGTAAATTATATATTATATATAATTATTATGACACGAATAGTATAATTATAGGATATAGTATATATAGATAGATAGATAGTATTATATTAATTTTTTAGATGTGAAGTGTATGTAATAATAAATAGATATATATAAAAATATAAAAGATAATGGTAAAAGAGATACAGATGAGAAATAGATCTGAGTTTTGAAGAATTTCTAGATGAGTCAAATGAACGGGGCCGAACGAGAATATCGTGCGGGGTGGGTTATGGTTTTTTGTGTGTGTTTTTCAGCTAAGCGCCAAGAGGCAAAGCAAAGGAGTCGCTAGCTTGAGTCGCATTGCGTGGGTGATGGCCGTTTCCTTAGATAATAATTTGACTGAGGGTTATAAATATATGAATATATTAATATTAATAACTATATATGACTATATGTATATATATATAATTGATAAATAATATAAATACTAATATTAATA
>JABUQX010010610.1:0-12500 GCA_015478945.1 Trachelipus rathkii
TTTGACGAGATACCACAGTGAGGGCAGCCGCGGTCCCGTGAAACCCTAGGGTGGATTTTTCTGACTGCCACGAGTTCTCACTTAAGGGTATAAAGGGGGAGACTTTCTTTTCGACTTGCGTGATATTCTTGAACTACTTTTGTTTCCGGTGTATGCGACTCGCCTCATCCCCAATCTGAGGAAAGGATGATGATGATGATGATGATGATGATGATGATGATGATGATGATGATGATGATGATGATGATAGTAGTATAGGGTGCACAACTGACAGCAGGAATGCCGAGAGACCCCGACTCCTACCATCTTTGTGGTTTACCCTATGGTATTCCTTTGGCCGGAGGTTTAGCCTCCCAAAATAGGGCAGAGCCCCCAGAGGGGGCTTTTTGTTCCTAAAAGGGTAACCTAATCCGCTAAATTTGGCACTTTTTAGCATTTTTAGCTACTTTTTTAGCTACTTTTTTAACGTTTTGTCCATAATTCAGGTCAAGATCCCCAACTCCGGAGGATTTTGGGGATTTTGCCCATTGGCAGCCCTGCACGGCGAAGGCAAAGACTTGAAAACCACTTTCGGAGGTTTTGAAATTCCAATCATTCGGCAGGCTGACGTTGGAATTTCCTCATTTCCATCAGATTTTGACGTTTGATACGTCAAACCTAGGGTTTTAAGGTCGGTGAGAGACCGAGTTTAAGGTCTGGAAGACCGACTTCGAGGTCTTATTGAGCCTGAAACTAAAGGATTTTAAGCCCAAAAGGTGAGTCGGAAGCCCCTCAAAAGGGGCCTTTTTGGTTCCTTAGGAAGGTTTTAAAAGATCGATAGATCATTTTTATGGTTTCCAATCGATTTATCGTGATCGATTACCCCTAAATCGATCTTTAAATCGTCTTTCTACGTGCTCTGGTTGGTTTATAACACAGAAAAATGTAATCGAAAGAAAATAATTACAATAATTATCATTCGATTAAATCGCTGTAGTAATGTGACCACCTTGGGCGATACACCCTTTTCGATATGAATGAATAGAGCTATCGCCTTCAAACTTGGTATGTGCTTATTGTGTGTGATAAACTGATCACACGCGAGTTTTGGTGACCGTAGGTCACCCCTAAGGGGGTGCTGCCCCCTTAGCGCCAAGGTCAAATTCGTCTTGAAAACCCTGTTAGGCTTAAACGTTATTCAGAGTGAAAATTTGGATTGTGAGTTATATGATGGACGTAATCTCGTCGGAGACGAGATTACGTTTCCTCTGCGTTCCCCCGTAAGGGGGACGCGCCCCACAAAAAATTAAAATGATCTTTTAAAGCTTGAAAACTTGGAGGCTGGGTTGAGGGTCGGAGTCGGGAGACGGAGACGGAGTTGGAAACGGATTCGGCTTCTGAGTCCAGGGACCCCCACCGGAGGTGGGTCTCAGTTTGAAAAAAAGAAAAAAAAGAAGAGAAATGCATGGAATGCAAACAGAGGAAGAAAAGAAGGCAACGAAAGGAGAAGAGGGAAGGAAGAGGAAGGAGGAAGAAGAAGAATGAAGAATGAGGAGGAGCCTGAGAAGGATTCAGAGTTGGTACCGGCACCGGTGCTGGAGCCGGTGCGTTGTCGACATAGTAAAACATTTCATTTAACTAATACAAGATCATTACTGTTTACATAACTGCTTCTGTTCTAGCATGTACATATCGTTAATTGCATTGCATCTTGCAAAGATAACCTTTATTTTCTAAACGTTGAAGACTAACATTTCTATTTTCAAATCTCATTTTCTTTTTATAAACGTTAACTAATTTATATTTTCTTTTTCCTAAGTTGAAAACATACATATACTGTACTATTTTTTTTATAAGAAACTTTTTATTTATACATTTATACTTTGTGTTTAATTTTATTATTTTTAATTTTTTTATTTTTTATTTTTTATTTTTAAATTTATTTTTCTAACTTTATTTTTATAAGTTTTATTTTGCATTTATACTTTGTGTTTAATTTTTTTTTTTTTTTTTTTTTTTTTAATTTTTTAATTTTTTATTTTTCTAACTTTATTTTTATATAAGTTTTTATTTTAGATTTATACTTTGTGTTTAATTTTTTTATTTAAGGTTTTATTTTTGCACATATTACTTTGGTGTTATTTGTTTTATTTTCCTTTTATTTTTATTTTTTATTTAAATTTATTTTCTAACTTTATTTTTATATAAGTTTTATTTTACATTTATACTTTGTGTTTAATTTTTTTAATTTTTTAAATTTTTTTTTTCTATTTTTTATTTTTTTATTTTTTTTATTTCTTTAAAACTTTTTGTTTTGTTTAAATTTCTTTTTTTTTACATTTTTTATGTTTATAACTTAACAAATTTACTTTTTACATACCCTAAAGCAGTAAAAATCAGTAAATCAAACCACCATCCTGCCACCCTCCAGTCCATCTTTGATCTATTGATCTGATGATAAGGTCAAATTTTTACTAAAATTTATCGTTTTACATACCCTAAAGCAGTAAATCACTAAATCAAAACACTATCCAACCTCCCTCCTAACCATCTGTGATCTATTGATCTATTGATTAAGGTCAAATTTTTACTAAAATGTAACGTTGTTTTACATACCCTAAAGCAGTAAATCACTAAATTCAAACCACCATCCATCCACCATCCAACCACCCTCCAGTCAAGTTGTGATCTATTGATCTATTGATTCAAGTCACATTTCGAGTATCTCATTTTGGGGATAAAAACTAAAAACATAAAAAACAAATTCTTATACAACTGACAACGAATATTATGCTAACGTAACAAAGTTTTCACATTAATTTAGCTAACATGAGCATCATATGAACTAAGAAATAATGTACAAAACAAACCAGCAACTACACATGAATAGAAGAGCTTAACATTAAACAAAAAGTCCCACACTTAACACCAGTAATAAAGAAACTAACATTACATGCAAAAAACGTGGCCTATTCTTACTTTTTGAAGCATACATCTACCATATTAACGTTAATCGTACACTGACACAGTAACATTTAACTAAAATTTATCACAACATAGGTTAATTAATCATTACTATCAACGAATACTACTCTAACGTAATTTAAAGGCTTTCACATCAATGAAAGGCTATCGATGGAACTAAAGAAGAATAATGCTTACAACGATAAACCTGACACTACCCGTAAGCTCGAATAACTTACCTTAACAAGTTCCCTACACTTGGCAACAGTAAGTAACTAACATTACATACAAAACGTAACCTATTCACACTTTTTCAAGCATGTCTCTAACATATCAATGTTAATTTTACATTAACACAGAATATTAAACAAAAAATTTAACGTATCCTGACCTAACTATTGTAATGAACTAAGAATAAATGACACACACACACACACACACACACACACACACACACACACACACACCACACACACACACACACACACACACACACACACACACACACACAACATTACGCAATAGTAAAACCTGAAATATTTTTAGGTTTATCTCTTTTTAGGCTCCGCCCTCTTTCAGAAAAAAATCAACTCGAGACATGAAAAGGATTTTATCTGTAACCATTTACATAAAGTGATGCAATACTTATTATATTTTTTAAACAAACTGGTAGGTTTGGCAACAGTGCATCATACAGAGGTGATTTGACAACACTGTATAGATTTGGGCAGCTGAGTTATATATAAAGCGGCGAGCTACTCGTTAGGGCATTCTTAATCAAGTGCTCTTACGATCAACACACTTTAAGGCACATTTAGTCAGATCCTGTTGTATCATCATCCAAGTTTTTTATCTACACATGAGGATTTTTCAAATCAATACTTATTCAGATAGGTAAGATTTTTTTTTCTTTAATATATATATTTTCTCATTTAAAAATAACATTGTAATACATCTAATCAATAATTAATGACACGTAAAGTAATTAAATACATCATTAATTAAAGAATAAAGGGAAAATGATATATGCCCATAACTAAAAAAAAAAAATTATTCTTTTCCAGAAACGTGTTGAATATACATCTATCCATTTGAGTAAAAAGCGTTCAACCTGTCGTTATATTGTTGCATGTTCTTTTATGTTGTTGTTTGTTGTGTGGTTAAATATATTTAATTTTTTGTTATGAGAAATACTATGTTAAAACTAATATATTATTGGTATAATGACCTAAATTAGCATGAAAACTTGTTTAATTGTTTACTGTATCAAATAAATAATAATGATGTATTATTCCAGGTTTACCCTCGATGATGAATGTTCGGTAATAAGAAGAGAAGACCAACTATAACAGGACATAACGCACATCTCTTGTAGAGAAAACTTAAAAAAATCCAATGACACGTTCATACCTATGTGTGAAGTTAGATTATTGATTGAAAATTTTTTCCATGACCAAGAGATCTTGAAACCTCCGTTTGAAATGGTTGGTAAGTGAAGTCATTAAATGTTGTATTACCAAAGACTTAGATTATGATTAGGGCACGCATGAGGGTCGTATTACTTCCACTTTTGGTGATGATCATCCCACCTGACCGGAAATATTATGTTAAAATATCAGCTATAGAGGATATAATGGACCAATATTTTGGGTGAAAGAGATTATGAAGGACGTTTGGGAAGATTTCATTCCAGGTCAGGTTGATAAGGCCCTCTTTTACCAAATTCAAAGTAGTAGCGACTGTGTTCATGTTAGCTAAAGGCAAAGGCGATGACTGTGAAACCGATGCATTCGAGCCACGAAATCTTAGTTTCAAACATCGTTACATTAGTAAAGTTCACCTAGAGAAAGGTGCGGTAGGCTGTGCCTTTAAAGCCGTCGTTTTGTTTAGGAAAATAGCGAGAGAATGTGTAGAGCCTAAAGGCATTCATTCGTGTACAATTGAGAATGAGGCAGAAGCATTAGCTAAAAAATGTGGTATGGAATATACAGATTCTTTCATAGTAACTGATTTTGAAAAAATCGAGGAATATCGAAAAATGCCGTATAGTCGATTCGGTCCTGTAAAGGTAATGGGAGTAAAAATATTTATTAAATCCATCTAACGAGAACAGAAATGATCCTTTATACATTATAGGTCATGATGGATTTAATCATTACTATGCTATAAAAGAAGATAAGTTAAAGTTATGTTTTGAGAATACCAAAAAACACGGGGCATATAGAAACGGTATCTTCTGCACTTATTGTTACACTTTCAACAGCAATAATATTGTGCATAAATTAGACTGCGAACATTATGGATGTAGACAGTGCCTATACGATAAGTGTCAAGGCTCATTTGATCACGATGGTATATTCCATGAATGTCGTGAATGTAATCGTGAATTTTATAATGCATTCTGTTTTAAAAAACATCGGGATAATAATACGTGCAAGAAAATTAAGATTTGTACACTCTGCATTGTGCAGATAAATGCTGATCGTTACGGTAATTTCAAACACGATTGCACAAAAGCTTATTGCAAAACATGCAGTACATTATATGAGCCTAAAGAAGACGAATATCATATATGCTACATGAAAAAGAAAATTAAAAAGAAGAAAGATACTGATCCGGTGGTTTATACATGTTACTATGATATCGAGACATACCAGGAAGATAAAGGCTATGATGATAAAGGAAGAAGAATAATAGAATTGCTTCCTTATTTACTGGTATGCCAGATGATATGCGAAGCGTGTACAGATAAGGAAGGTGAGCAGGTATGCTCACATTGTGGTCCAAGAACAAGAACATTTAAATTAGAGACCGAAAAAACACCTGTAAATCAATTTATAGACTTCCTGATGGAGTTTTCAGAGAAAAATCCTAAATCAAAAGTAATTGTTGCTGCACATAATGGTGGAAAATTTGATCATCAGTTCGTATATGCATCATTACTGACCCACCCGATTTCAGATTCTATCAGCAGAAGTCCTTTAAAAAGAGGCATGAAGATTCTTGTGCTTTATGCGCGAAGAGGCCCTAGGTCTGTCCGGGATACGGGTTGCTTCTCACTTCGATGTGCAATGGGAGGGGTGCCTAATGCATGGGTTGTTAGTGAAAAAGACAATTCCAAGGGTTTTCTTTCCTTATACCATTTTTAAAGAAGATACATTGAAATTTATAAATGACCTATTCCTTGATAAGAAATCTTTGAAGTAGATAAAAATGTCAACAGATGAAAAACTAGAATTTGAATCAGTACTATAATAGGTTTATAGGTAAAGAATACAATATTTTTGAAGAATGTGAAAAGTACTGTGTACAAGATGTTAATATATTTAAGAAAAATGTTTTTGAGAAAGTTTAGAGTAGCTTCATTAAAAAAAGAATTTGATAAGATGTTTCTAGGTAAAACACAACAATTTGCATCTTTATGCTACACTTTATAAAATGTGTTTATGCCTGATTGAAAAAATTACTATTTCTATTGTCGAGAGAACCCCTAAACCTCTTCACCTACGAAGCCAATTCGCATGGCTCTTGTATCAAGAAAAATTGAATAATATAGACATAAGGCATTGCTCGTAACGGTGGAGAGAAAGGGTTTTAAAATTAAGAACAAGTGGCTTTACCCTGATGGGTTTTGGTATGTCAAAAAGGAGTGAAAAACTGCTTCTATACCATGGTCTGTGCAAGGCATGACATAAACTGCAATTAAAGGAAAAAAGGCATGGCTGCATGGCGTATCGGCTGTTGACCGCTACAATCTCAACATGAAACAAGAAGATAGGTATAAAAATGCAGGGTTTTAATGTACAGTACGTTTGTGTGGGAAGTGATGAAGGTTTTCCACAGAAGACCCCAAATCATTCAAGATTCCGCTCATTCCGATGAAAAAATCAAGCATTAGCGAACTATATTTCAACGTCTTAGGCAATAGATGTTGTTAACAACAGACATCACTAATAAGACAATTCATTGTGTGGACGGCCGCACTGAACCATTCGTACATTACTACCCACCAACTAAAGGACAGAAGATATTTAGACTATACATCACTTTATCTTTATGTTCAGAAACGAATGAAGTATTCCTGGGACCCCCTGAAAAAAACTAATAGTGATAAAGTTAACCTTGACATTGAATCATTAATGAATGGTATGCAACGATAAATATTTCGATACAGCTTACATTAAGATTCTCCCTCCTCAAGCTTATACATCCCCGTCCTCGCTAAACGAACCAAAAATAAATTAATATTCCCACTCTGTGCAAAATGTGTTGCAAGAAAAATTGTGCGCGAAATGCAAATCATGATAAAATGAACGTGCATTGAAGCGGGTATACACAACACCTGAAATTCAGTTAGCATTAGGATGGGTACGAAATAATTAAAATTTTTGAAGTTTGGTCGTTTAAAAGAGAAGAAGTTTTTATTTGAAGGATATGATGGTGAACCCTTTTTAAAAATTAAAAACAAGAGGCATCAGGACCATCAAATAATACTCACGAAGATGATCCTGATTTCGAGGAAAAACTTAAAGAGTATTTCCGTCTTTTCAAAGAAAAGATAGATGCCAAACTTGATATTAAAAATATCAAGAAAAACCCTGGAATGCGCTACATTGCAAAATTATGTCTCAATTCTCTTTGGGGAAAATTTGCACAAAATACGCCTACAAGAGAAGATGTAGTATGTACTAGCGATAAACAAGTATGGGAACTAATCAATCAATGCGACAATGAAGTCACTAGCGTTATTCCAATAGGCTGTAAATATGTTGTAACAGTTGTCAAAAATGCACTAGCCGAACGGCATGTCAACTGCTACAAATATTCCTATCGCTTCGTTTACGACTGCATATGCACGTATAAAATTATACGAGCTACTTAACAAAGTCAAACAAAGGGCATTGTACTGCGATACAGATTCTTGTATTTTTGTAGCTGGAGAAAACGATAAAGTTATTGAAACAGGAAACATTTTTAGGTGAAACACAGAATGACAATAGCAAGAATACGGTTCTGAGCATACGCTGATCCTTTTGTGTGTACTGGACCTTAAGTTTATCTGTTAGAACCTAAGACTACAGCCGATGGGAAATATTAAAAATATATTGTAAAAGCCAAAAGGTCTTACAACTCAATAAAGATACAAAGGATACTATTAATTTTGAAAAAATTGTTTAAAGTTAACGTATGATCGTTGGCTCTTGAAAATAGTTATAGGTCACCGATGAGTCATTGTACAATTGATTATCAAAAAACCATTGATGTTACAGTGAAGGCAATGAATGAAATACAATTTGATAATGTTGATCAAGAAGATGTACGAGACGATGACCTACCTCATAAAAAAGCTGCACGAATAGACGAGTCACAGAATCCTAATGCTAATTTACACGGAAGTAACAGAGGAGGGTTATGTTATAGTGTGTCTAATATAACTTTTCAGCCTGGGAAACATGGAGGTGTTAGTATTGTTGCTGGTACTAAAATGGTCCAACACACAACCGATAAGCGAATCTTTATTAAAAATTCATGCCGCACCGCATCATATGGTTATAAGGGCACATTAATTTCCATTTAATATATTACAAATATTTATCTATGTCTAATGTATAATGTTTAATGTTTTCCATGTGCAAATATTCTGAATAATAAAATGTAAATAATAAAGTTATTTTTATTAACCTTTACATAAAATCATTTTCATGTTTCGAGTTGATTTTTATTCTGAAAGAGGGCGGAGCCTAAAAAGAGATAAACCTAAAAATATTTCAGGTTTTACTATTGCGTAATGTTTGTGTGTGTGTGTGCTGTGTGTGTGTGTGTGTGTGTGTGTGTGTGCTGTGCGTATGTGTGTGTGTGTGGTGTGCGTGTGTGTGCTGTGGCAACTGTATGTGTGTGTGTGTGTGTGTGTGTGTGTGTGTGTGGTGTGTGTGTCATTTATTCTTACCGTTACAATAGTTTTAGGTCAGGATACGATTAAAGTCTTTTGTTTAATATTACTGTGTTAATGTAAATTAACATTGATATGTTAGAGAGACATGCTTGAAAAAGTGTGAATAGGTTACGTTTTGTATGTAATGTTAGTTACTTACTGTTGCCAAGTATGGAACTTTGTTAAGGTTAACAGTTTATTCGAGCTTACGGTATGTCAGGTTTATCGTTGTACATTATTTTCTTAGTTCATGATAGCTTTATTGATGTGAAAACCTTATTACGTTAGAGTATATTCGTTGATCAGTATGATAATTAACCTATGTGTGATAAATTTTAGTTAAATGTTACTCGTGGTCAGTGTTACGATTTAACTTAATATGGAGATGTATGCATTCAAAAAAGTAAGAATAGCTACGTTTTGCATGTAATGTTAGTTTCTTTACTGGTGTTAAGTGTGGGACTTTGTTAATGTTAACAGTTTATTCATGTGTAAGTTGCTAGGTTTGTCTTTGTACATTATTTTCTTAGTTCAGATGATGTCATGTTAGCTTTATTAATGTGAAAACTTTGTTACGTTAGCATATATCGTTGTGTTCAGTGTATAAAGAATTTGTTTTTATGTTTGTTTTTATCCAAATATGATTACTCGAAATGTGACTTGAATCAATAGATCAATAGATCACAACTTGACTGGAGGGTGGTTGGATGGTGGATGGATGGTGGTTTGATTTAGTGATTTACTGCTTTAGGGTATGTAAAACGTTACAATTTTAGTAAAAATTTGACCTTAATCAATAGATCAATAGATCACAGATGGTTAGGAGGGAGGTTGGATAGTGTTCTTGATTTAGTGAATCTGTTACTGCTTAGGTATTGTAAAACGATACAATTTTAGTAAAAAATTTTGACTTTAGGTCAATAGATCACAGATGGACTGGAGGGAGGGATGGATTAGTTGTTTTTTGATTTAGTGACTTTTACTGCTTTTAGGCGTATTGTAAAACGTAAATTTGTTAAAGTATAAAACAATAAAAAATGTAAAAAAATTTAACAAAACAAAAAGTTTTAAAGAAATAAAAAAAAATAAAAAATAAAAAAAATAGAAAAAAAAAATTAAAAATTAAAAAAATTAAACACAAAGTATAAATGTAAAATAAAACTTATATAAAAATAAAGTTAGAAAATAAATTTAAATAAAAAAATAAAAAATAAAAAATGAAAATAAAGAGCAAAAAAAACACAAAAGTATAAATGCAAAATAAAAACTTATATAAAAAAATTAAACACAAAGTATAAATCTAAAATAAAACTTATATAAAAATAAAGTTAGAAAAATTAAAAAAATTAAAAAATTAAAATAAAAAAAAAAAAAAAAAAAAAAAAAAAAAAAAAAAAATGCAAAAATAAAACTTATAAAAATAAAGTTATAGAAAAATAATTTAAAAATAAAAAATAAAAAATAAAAAAATTAAAAATAATAAAATTAAACACAAAGTATAAATGTAAAATAAAAACTTATAAAAAAATAGTAAACAGTATATGTATGTTTCAACTTAGGAAAAAAATTATATTAGTTAACGTTTATAAAAAGAAAATGAGATTTGAAAATAGAAATGTTAGTCTTCAACGTTTAGAAAATAAAGTTATCTTGTGCAAGATGCAATTGCAAATTAACGATATGTACATGCATAGAACAGAAGCAGTTATGTAAACAGTAATGATATTGTATTATTAAATGAATGTTTACTATGTCGGCAACGCACCGGCTCCAGCACCGGTGACACTACCAACTCTGAATCCTTCCTCAGACTCCTCCTCATTCTTCATTCTTCTTCCTTCCTCCTTCCTCTTCCTTCCTCCTTCTTCCTTTCTTCTTCTTTTTTCTTCCTCTGTTTTGCATTCCATGCATTTCTTCTTCTTTTTTTCTTTTTTTCAAACTGAGACCCAAACCTCCGGTGGGGGGCGGCGGGTTCCCTGACTCAGAAGCCGAATCCGTTTCCAACTCCGTCTCCGTCTCCGACTCCGACTCCTCAACCCAGCCTCCAAGTTTCAAGCTTCTACGATCATTTTTAATTTTTTGTGGGGCAGCGTCCCCCCTTACGGGGGAACGCAGAGGAACGTAATCTCGTCTCCGACGAGATTAACGTCATCATGGATAACTCACAATCCAAATTTCACTCTGATACGTTAAGCCTAACAGGGTTTTCAGGACGAATTTGACCTTGGCGCTAAGGGGGCAGCACCCCCTTAGGGGTGACCTACGGTCACCAAAACTCGCGTGTGATCAGTTTATCACACACAATAAGCACATACCAAGTTTGAAGGCGATAGCTCTATTCATTCATATCGAAAAGGGTGGTATCGCCCAAGTGGTCACATTACTACTGCGATTAATCGAATGATAATTATTGTAATTATTTTCTTTCGATTACATTTTTCTGTGTTATAAACCAACCAGAGCACGTAGAAAGACGATTTAAAGATCGATTTAGGGGTAATCGATCACGATAAATCGATTGGAACCATCAAAAATGATCTATCGATCATTTAAAACCTTCTAGGAACCAAAAAGCCCCTTTTGAGGGGCTCCACCCCCCTTTTGGGGCTTAAAATCCTTGAGTTCAGGCTCAAAACCTCGGAAGTCGGTCTTCCAGACCTTAAATTCGGTCTCACCGACCTTAAAAACCCTAGGTTTGACGTATCAAACGTCAAAATCTAATGAAATGATGGAAATTTCCAAGTCAGCTGCCGACATGATTGGAATTTCCAAAACCTCCGAAAGTGGTTTTCAAGTCTTTGCCTTCGCCGTGCAGGGCTGCCAATGGGAAAAATCCCCAAAATCCTCCGGAGTTGGGGATCTTGACCTGAATTATGGACAAAACGTTAAAAAAGTAGCTAAAAAAAGTGCCTAAAATGCTAAAAAAGGACAAATTTAACGGATTAGGTTACCCTTTTAGGAACAAAAAGCCCCCTCTGGGGGCTCTGCCCTATTTTGGGAGGCTAAACCTCCGGCCAAAGGAATACCATAGGGTAAACCACAAAGATGGTAGGAGTCGGGGTCTCTCGGCATTCCTGCTGTCAGTTGTGCACCCTATACTACTGATGATGAAGATATATATATATATATATATATATACTATATATATATATATATATATATTATATATATATATATATATTCTCATTTTTTATATAACTTACAATATAATATAACTATATATATACTACTGTATATAATAATTATTTAGGACAACGATTAGAACCATATTGACGAAACAGAGGACAGAAGAACCCAGGAATTTTTTAATATAAAATTAAAAATTGTTATAAAATTGGAACTTACGGAATACTCGATAAAAATCTTATTACATTTTCCTCTTTCTTAGTTACCTAAATACGTCGTAGTTTTGTTAACTTGATAATTTTAGCGATATATTTTTTTATTATAATGAATAAACTAATTGGACTTAATTTTTTTCAGAATTAGATGAAAGATGGTTAGGGCCAAGTTCAAATATTTACTTCCATTGTTTACAACTTACACAGATGGAAAAAAAAATTTGGTCACTGCGATTGGTTACAAGCGGGAATGAAAGTTTTAAGCACTTGAGTCCTATTTGATC
>JABUQX010010610.1:22500-29131 GCA_015478945.1 Trachelipus rathkii
TAAATTCATTATTTGCTTAGTTATCATGGCCAAGTATTCCTCTTACTTTGAGCCTGTCACGAACATTCTTCAAACTAAAACTATCAATCTGGAAGAGGTTCACAGTCACGTTGAAAAGGTGTTAGAAATAGTAAAAAACAATAGAGACGAAAAACATGTCGCGTCTGTTTTCAAGGAACTTTTTACCAGTGTTAAGGAACTTACAGAAATTTTTTTTTATAGAATTCTCAATGCCACGTATAGTGTCCAAACAAATGCAAAGACCTAACTTTTCATGTAGTTCTGTGGAGGATTATTTCAGGGTTTCTTTATTTATACCATACCTAGATTCACTGATTTCGTCTCTGCCTATCAGATTTTCGGACGACAACAGAATACCAACATTTCTCTGTATTTTACATCCCTCTAGAATTAAAAATTTAACCATATCTGAATAAAACAGAAAAATTGAATCACTTCAAACTATATACAATATTGAGAACTGGAAAGGTGAAGCAGAATCATGGTTCAACTTATGGAAGAAATCAGATGGGGACCAAGGGTTAGATGTAGACGAAAATGTGTGCTATAGTGAACTGATCCTAAAACATTGCGCTTTTTTCCCTGTTGTTTTACAAGCAATTAAAATTCTTCTAACGCTTCCACCAACGACTTGCACAATTGGAAGATCATTCAGCACTTTAAGAAGAGTTAAAACTTGGCTAAGGTCAACCATTTCTGAAGATCGATTAAATGGATTATGTTTGCTCAGTGTTCACAGAGAAAAAGTTTTGGAAAAAAAACACAACTAATTGATGATGTTATAATAGAATTTGGAAAGGAAAGAAGAAGAATTAAATTTTTATTTCCAAATAAACAATAATTAAACTGAAATAAAAAAACAATAAATTAGTTATTTAAGTGCTTGCCTCAACCAAATCCAAATATTTTTCGCAACTACTTTTTATAGTTTATTTTACTTGTGATTAAAGTAACTAAAAAAGGTCATATATGACTTACACAGTCTTTCCAAATTTAATTTCTGACTGACATAGTGAATTAAGCATTCAATATCAGACATTTATTATCAAATATAAATTTGGATTCAAATAGTAAATACAGTGCCGCCGGTGCGTAAACGTCGAAGACGGTTCGAAGAACAAAAGAAAAACCGGGCAAATACACTTGTAAGTACTCCATTATATATATATATTATATATATATATATATTTAATATATGGGTATATATATTTATATATATATATATATATTATATATTATATATATTATATAATATATATATATATATATACACTCTATATATATATATATATATATATATATATATATATATATATATAGTATATATATATATATATATATATATATATATATATTATATATATATATATATATATATATATATATATATATTATATATATATATATATAAATAATATATATATATATATATATATAATATATATATATATTAATTGGCTTCCTTGGTGAAATTCGAAATTAAAAAAAAATCTGGCCCCCCCTTAGATTTCATCCTGCCGGCGCCATGTATATATATACTATATATATATATATATATTATATATATATATATATATATATATATATTATATTATATATAATATATATAATATATATATATATAATATATATATATATATATATATATATATATATATATATATATATATATAATATATATATATAAGAACAAAAATATTATATATATATATATATTATATATAATAATATATATATATATAATATATTAATATATATATATATATATATATATATATATATATATATATAAAAATATTATATATATATATATATTATATATTAATATATAGTAATATATATATATATATATATATATATATAAGTAGTAGGGCAGGATATTGGACGAAAATGACCGCGAACTTTTTGACTTTTTCTGACCGCGCCTTTTTTGAGCCCAATTTTTACCTGACTTGACCTTTTTTGACCTTTACCTTTTTTGGCCTTGACCTTTTTTCGACCAACCCTTTGGTCTTCCATGGGTCATTTTTGGCCCACCGGTATTTTTTGAGAACCTAATTTTTTTTGAGAACCCTAATTTTTTGAGAACCCTAATTTTTTGAGAACCCTAATTTTTTGAGAACCCTAATTTTTTGGCAACCCTAATTTTTTGGCATCCCCAATTTTTTTTTCGGCAACCCTGATTTTTGGCAACCCTTCGAAGAAGGGTTGCGCCAAACGGTTGCGTCAGCAACCGTTGTACGTATTACCCCCCTATTTTACGCCCCCTATTTTTTCGACCGTGGGCCATTTTTGCCACGGTAATTTTTTGATCTTCCTTTAGGGGCTTAGCCTATTTTTTGATGTCTTTACCTTTTTGACGCACCTGCCAGATACCAGGGGTCAATTTTTGTCGACCGTCGGGGCATTTGCCCACGCAATTTTTGATCTTCCCTTTAGGGGGCTTAGCCTATTTTTTGAATGTCTTTTAACCGTGTTTGACGCACCTTGCCAGATTACCAATGGGTCAATTTTGGGCCCACGGTAACTTTTTGGCTACCTTTGGTCTATCCATGGGACAAATTTGGGCCCACCTCATTTTCAACAACCCTTTTGATCTTCCATGGTCCATTTTTTTGCCCACGGTAAATTTTTGGTCTTCCATGGGTCATTTTTTGCCGCACGGAAATTTTCACAACCAAACCTTTGGTCATCCATGGGTCATTTTTGGCCACGGAAAATTTTTGGGGTTTTCTTTAGGGGCTTAGCCCTATTTTTTGATGTCTTTACCTTGTTTGACCATGATATTTCGGCTTTTACCTTGCCATATACCGTGGGTCAAATTTGACCCACGGTAATTTTTGGGCTTCCTTTAAGGGCTTAGCCCTATTTTTTGACGTCTTTACCTTGTTTGACCATGATATTTCGTCCTTAACCTTGCCATATACCATGGGTCAATTTTGACCCACGCTAACTTGATGGCTTTAATGGTTCCCAATCACCGTAAGAAGTACCTAGGGATGTTCTATTAGTGTTCTATGAGTATTAGATGAGTGCCAGGTGAGTGCCAGGTGAGTGCCAAGTGAGTGCCAATGAGTGCCAATGAGTGCCAAGTGAGTGCCAAGTGAGTGCCACATAGTGCCAAGTGAGTGCCACATAGTGCCAACTGAGTGCCACTTTTTTCAAGCCTTTTCTAGCCTCCCCTGAGCCTAGAATAGCCCTAATATGGGTGTCTACCCCTAGGTAATAAGGTATGAGGATTCGAATGGTGTATATTACAAGCTGCTAGAATGCTTCCTACTATGAGTTAGTATTTTTTTAACACTTATAGCATGACCGAATATATATCTAAAGAGCTACACAGTTGAGACAGTGAATCGCAAACGTTTCCGCGTCCGCAGGTAACCCATCGCGAAACCGGCCGCCGCGTGCGCCACGCAGCGCAATTCCGGGTAACCGCCGCCGCGTGCGGCCGCAGCCGCAATATTACCGCGCGAACGGCCGCCGCGTGCGGTCCGCAGACGGCAAAATCCCAGCGTGAACGAAAAATATGATATCAATGTAAACTTTCAAAGAATTTCGTTTCAAATATACTACGAGTCATATCATTTTTACTACAATTGTACGAAAATTTTATTATTAAAAACATATACTTCATACCTTAAAGCAGTAAAGCATAAATCAATAGAGGTGTTATTACCTAACACCTAAGGGATTAGTATGCTTTTGTTTTACTGCTTTACTGCTTTAACTCTCTGCTTTACTGCTTTAACTCATGTTTTACTTTAACTCTCTGCTTTACTGCTTTAACTCTCTGCTTTACTGCTTTACTTCTGCTTTACTGCTTTAACTCATGGTTTTAAACTGCTTTAAACGTTTCTGCTTTTACTGCTTTTAACTTTCTTGTTTAACTGCTTAACTTTCTGCTTTACTGCTTAAACTCACATACATATACATACCTTAAAGCAGTAAAGCAGTAAAACAATAGAGGTGTTACCGTAACACCTAGGGGGATTTGTATGCTTCTGTTTTAAACTGCTTTACTGCTTACTACTGCTTTTACTGCTTTAAAACCTCTCTGCTTTACTGCTTTAACTCTCTGCTTTAACTGCTTTAACTCATATATTTATTAACATTATTTTCTTTTATTTTTGTTTTATTACTTTTTATTATTTCTATTTTATTTTTGTTTTAATACTTTTTTATTTTTAATTTGTAATGTAAGAATAAAAACACACAGAGTTTCGGTTATATAAACATTTTATTTTAATAAAATTGTACGAAATTTTATTAAAAACATATATTTTACTGATTTACAACTTTAATTAAACTCATTATTCATTATCTACTTGACAGGTATGGATGTGGAGAAATTTACGTTCCGAAGTCCGGCTACATGTCTTGTAGCTGGACCAACAGGTTGTGGTAAAACCTTTCTATTATTAAATATTTTAAAGGAAATGGAGATTTTTGAACAAACCCCTGTAAAAATAATATGGTGTTATAATGTTTACCAGGAAAAATTTAAAGAATATAAAGATGTGATTCAATTTCATGAAGGCATATACGATATTAGATCGCTGGACAATATACAAGGCCACAAAATTATTGTATTAGATGATTTAATGCACAAATTGAATTTGGAAATAGCAGAAGCGTTCACAGTTTATTCTCACCATCTAAATATCTCTGTGTTTTTCATAACGCAGAATATTTTTCATCAAAGCAAGCATATGCGAAGTGTTTCTTTAAACACACAGTATTTACTGTTGTTTGGACAGAGAAGAGACATGAGTCAAGTTAATGTATTGGCAACTCAAATGTTTCCTCTTCAAAGGAAAGAGTTCTTAAAAGTATATAAAGAGGTTACTTCGATCCCCCACGGTTATTTGATGTGTGAACTTCACCCCAAAAACACGCACAGAGTGCTGCTCCGTACCAAACATTCTAACCCTACGAGTATAGAAACTGTATCACATACCGCCTGAATAATGAGTGCTCTGTTGCAAAGTATATTACCTCTTATAAAAATTTAAAAAATGTTAGAAACCATATGAAAAACGTAAACTACATTAGTGAGGATGAGAAATTCTCCAGTGTGTATGTGAAGTCGTTTAAATCTTATAAAAGGTATATTCTCTTTTAACAGACCTCATATATGGTAAAAGCTACGGTCGCTATAGAAAACATAATTAAAAAACTTCCTCAACCATTAAAAATTTGAAAAATAAAAGAAGTTACTACAGAGAGGAGGAGGAGTATTCCTGCCATTACTCTTCTCCGTTATAGCTCCCCTGATAACTAAGTGGTTATCCCCATAATGAAGAAGGTTGCTGTACTTCCATATAATGAGTATGAGAAAATGAAGTATAATAATACACATCTGTACAGAATTCAGTTCCCAGATTCATCACTCGCAACCTCAATATGGCCAGTTATTGCCGCACACTGCGCAAAATCCACAATCGCAGTTTCATCAATCACAACCCCAATACACGCAGATATTACAGCCCAATGCATTGACATTACAACCTCTTTCACATCAGCAGCAACAGTTGCACCACCAGAATCCTTATATTGTGAACGATTTATTATCTTTCCAGCAGCCTCTACCTCCTAGCTTATATGATCCTAAAGTTGAACAGATAACCAAATATGAGAAAGAAGTGTACAGGATATTAAATTCAGACATTAACATCCATGAGAAACGCATCTTATATCAGGCGGCCATACAAAAATTGATAGATCTTAAAGACTTGCACCTACATCCGTCCCTACGTATCCCGTTAACCGATGATGTAGATATACCTAATGAAGTAAAACTTGAAGTGAAAAATGAAGATAAATTTAAAAATATCCTAGAGGAGAGCTTACCTAATAGAGTGCGTAAATCAGGAATAGCTTTATATAATATTTTAAAAGACCAATTAACTTTGAATGAAGCAGGGGAGATCGTAATTGATGATGAAATAGTTAAAGGATCAAATATTGTGGATTTGATAGCTGATCTCTCACGTAACTGGAAGAAAGGCCCTGTAAAAGGATGGAATGATATCAAACAAGAACTTCAGACTATTAATTTTCCCAGAAGTTTAATCTTAAATACAACGCGATTAGCAGACTTGGATAATATCCCAAAGATGCCAAGACCTGATTCAAGTCCCTCAGGCACTTCTTACGCTTCAGATAAATTTAAACGTGTTACCAGAGGCCGACTAAGAAAAACACCTTATAATAGGTCTAGTTGGATTAAATCGTAATTATGTATTATCATATATATTTAGTTGTAATGTTTGTGTATAAATAAATGTTATTTTAAATCTTTTTCTCTTTCTTTTTCCCTTGTGACCTAATATCACATTTTTGTGACAAATATATATATATATATATATATATATATATATATATATATATATATAAATATATATATATATATATATATAATATATATATATATACTATATATATATATATATATATATTCGCTTACCCGTTGTGTCAGTAGACAACATGGAGGCAAAGGAGGTAGTTGATAAGTATTACTTCAATCTGAGGGAGCCAAATAGTTTTGGGGGTTTCAATAGGTTTGCTTTAAGGTATCCTAATATTGAGAAAAAAGAGTTAAAAGCAT